>JAQFXP010004365.1:0-10813 GCA_034693685.1 Belba bartosi
GCCAGACATTGAACGACAGACTAAACGCCGCCCGATATGCGTTGGCCGGACAGGGGTTGGCACGGGTTGTCTGTAAGACCACCATTTCTCATTAAAGGTCTCTCTCTCTCCCTCTCTTCCCTACATTGTCTTAAATATATCGATATATTGAAGACATATATTAGGCTTATATTTATGTCCAGAGTTTGTAAACATTAGTCTTAACGTTAAGTAATTAAAAAACTGACCCTTTATTGGCATTTAAACCGCAATTAATAATAAAGTGTAAGATTAAGACTAACTGTTATACTGTTATAGTTTAACTACAGTCGACTCACATACAGTTGAAGTCGGTTTATAGCGTTTCAAATAATTATTTTTTATTTATTTAGCAAAAGAATATTTAATTTAAAAAAAAGATAATATTTAGTTTCGGTAATATTTGAAATGTTTTAATAGTTAATCGTAACATGTTAATTGTATTAACATGTATTTGTGCATAATAGGTGTGAGCAGAAATGTGCAAGTTTAAATTAAGGATTAAATTATCTAAATTTATAAAGATGGTCTAACTGTATCCAAATTGGTCTAACATAAACATATGCTATACTCAGTGTCTACTGTAATAGTCTATTAATAGAAATGGATGTAAATTATTTGAAGCAATTATTGTGTAAATAATTATTTTGTTTATAAACTATCCTATGATAGTAACACTGTATGAGCACTGGTATGACAGTAATAATTATTACGGAATTCTATTGACACATAAATAGTGTTTTTGCCAACAATTAGATCATTGAATAAGTTGACCCAAATTTCGATTCAATTTTAACACTATTTCATAAATTAACAAAAACAACAAAAATGTAGTGATTAGTGATTAGTCGTCTCGAGTGTCGAACTTCTGGTTTGGCTTTTGTACGAAAAATAAATGTTGTCTTAAATGTGTGACGAGAAGAGAGAAGACACAACTGTTGTCTTTATATTTACATTTATATATAATTCGCATATTTTCTTATTCTTAAAAAGTTTGTTATAAATCCGGCTCAGAATCAGACTTAGACTTAGTGTTCGAGTTCGAGATCACGACTTTTATGCTTAAGTCTTCGTTAGGTTAAATATTCGAAGCACTGGCAGATTGAGTTGAGTCGAGTCGAGAGAATAAATACTATTTAAGAATAAGAATTATAAAAAAATTGTTTAAGAATTGTGTGATGAGTATTGCATAGTTGGTCGACACAGGCACAGGCAGAGAGCACAGTGTGTTGTGGCTGTGCAACCAGTTGTACGGTATGGGAAAACTGAAAGGAGAAGATCCGGTTGAGAACAGGATGTGTTCGCAAAAGCATTTTGTTGTTCGTCAGTCAGATTACCTGCAGAACAATTTGGCGAACCGGACCTATCAGTGCTCTACGATTGAGGCACAGGCATAGGCACTTCAGCCTTCCTTCTTGATTCCTTGCCAGTGCTCTCTGCTCTCTACCAGTGCTGGGAGGGTCGCATAGCTATGAACTTAAGAAACTGAGTGTCTTATCATTATATTATGCTATTTTAAACGCAATATTTTTTATTATTGATAGGCAAGTGCTGACTCTCAGCCGGCGCTCACTCAGTGCCGCTTATACGCACTTATTCTTATTCCGAGTTTTGTTTTTAATTTATTAGTTTTTATGCAATTGTTTTTGTACTCAAATATTCATTTATTCGGATTAGGAGTTGAAGCGAATTCACTCCTTATGTGATGCGTTGGATAACTGTCTGTCCATTCAGTCCAACCGAACCACACAAATGGATTCAAATGATTTGGTTGTTGTGGACGATATTGAGCCCGAGTGCAGTGTTTTGGTAATTATTGTTTCCAATTCAGACTTACTGTAACAGTATTTGTTGTATTGATACTAAATTCTAGTGATATCGAAGTGAATGCATAGAAAAGTTTTTTTTGCTTTACTGTACATTCGATTTAATGCTTAGTTTTTGGCCAAAAGTTACTTAATTTACAACAAACCACAAACAGAATCAAAATTTAAATTCAATTATTAAATGCGCTTATTGTTCACTCTATATAAAGATGATAAGTGCCATAAATGCCAGCCCTGGCAACTGGAATACCAGTGTTGAGGATAAGCCGTTGAGACGATTGCTTGAATCTGAAGACTCGAGTTATGATTCGGATTACGAGAACAATGATTCGGAACAGCAGTCGTCGGCCGTCCCGAACACTGGCTATAGTGGACATCACGACGAAGTGTCGAGAACTACGTCCGACACTTTGGGCCAGGAGTTCGCCGAATACGTGACTCAGAGTCCAATACCACAGCAAACGCTTCTGGATGTGATCATAAGTGATTCGAATTATATAAAATCAGTTGAATTTGCTTTGAAGTTGGGCTACACTGAGACTCAGGTGCAGATCGCGCTCATGAAGTTGGGTCCGACTGCGGGCCAGAATGAACTATTAGCCGAACTGATCAAACTGGGCGCCGGCACCGGCAACAACACCATTTCGGTGTTTAGCGGATTAGGAAAGACTTTGGTTTCGTCTCTCATTAACGACTCAAACGGCGATGAAGTGCTCTTCGGAAACAACGACAGTCCCAACCTCAGGCCTATTGTCATCGATGGCAGTAATGTGGCGATCAGGTAATGCAGACAATTATCTCATTTAATGCCTCTCTTCTTCGCTATTTCTCTAATCAATCAATTTGTCAATCCTTTAAACTCTTTCAATCTATACATTCCTTCTATTCCTTATACAGTATTCTTTATTATTTATTATATATTTTAATTAATAAGTTATTCTGAGCTCAGAACTGGGAACTGGAAACTGAGTTATTATACAGTTTTATCAATAATTACAATGATTGTGTATATCAAACATTTTTTCGAATTATTTACAATCCATTAAACCTTAGATTAATATTAATGTCGAAGTACTCTAATCTTAATTGAGGTATTGCCCCAACAGTCACAATGCTATCGGTTTGTTGGCCTTATTCTGGTTGTAATTGTCATTAAATTAATTTTTGAAATATTGGTCAATCATTGCTGACTATCGAACCGTATATTTAGTGCATGTTTTGAATTGATAGAATCGAAGCTTTAATTTAATAATTGGTTTTTATTTTGTTTTGAATTTTGAAATACATATATAGTCGAAGTCAATGGCATTATTCAGTTTAGCATTTCTTGTATTTCTTTTTATTCTTTAAATCGAATAAAACGTTTCATTGCTTTTATTTACGACATATAATGCGATCATTACTTTGAAAGCACTTTTAAAATAGCATTAGTTCAACAATTATTGGCTTTGCATTTGACCTTTAGTTAGTTATAGCCTTGACATTCAGTTAAATTCGTTTTTGGAACTTCTTAAGTGAGCACAAGGAGCTGGTGCTGGAGCTCGAGTGAGAGCTTCTTATTTTTTGATATTACATAATCGGTTGGAGAATCTTATATATAATATAAGTTTTGTAGTTATCAGTAAAGTATCGCAAATACTGTAATAATAATAATAATAATGGATTGCATTATTCGGCTAATGATTGTAATTGGCGTTCACCAGCACTCCAGTACTCGAGCACTGTTTGGTAGCTGAGCGGTTGTATGTCTTGTATTGCTTGTATGGCATGACAATGACTGCCAACTCCTTTTTTAGGCTGAGCTGCCGGTGCAATCGAGCGCACGATCGGCCAGAAACGTGCCCACCAAGAATGGAAAGTGCAAAGAATCGTGACTTACTTCCAGTTACGCCCCAAAGACCGCTCCGTTGCAATTATCCAACTCTCGATTCCAGCATCTCTTCGTCTTCTCTTCTCACATATATTTCGCTTTTATTATATCTTATTATTAGTTATATTATTCATAAACTTTTATATTATAATTCTCTTCACTTAATCCCCTTATTATTCCTCTCCAGTCATGGCAACAAAGAATGCTTCTCTTGTTTGGGCATAAAAATCTGTGTGGAGTGGTTTCAGGCGCGCGGGCACCGGGAGATCACCGTTTTCGTGCCGATGTGGAGGAAAGAAGTCGCCAGACCTGATGCGCCCATTAAAGGTATTTCCAAATTTCTATTAGGGCTACTATTTTCGCTCAATTGACTAAACTTTTATTATAATATAATTGATGGCAAAACCCATCTATTCGTGATTTTTTGCATTTGCTTTATCTGTACTGCATATTGTATTCACAATTGTTTTCATTTTTAGATTTTTGTTTATTAGTCTATTATTTATCGGCTCTTTTGTAGCGTTTATTTTGAGATTTTTTAAAAATAATTATCTATTTTTGAGCCAAACTATTGTTTCTCATGAAATATAGAATTAATGTATGGAATAAATCCGAGAATTCGACTCAAATGTACCCTTAAATGACTCAATTCAAGGCTGTCTAACGCAATGATTCCGGCGCTCAGTTATCTAAATTAGTTCCTGTATTAGTGTTTTCCGTTATCACTAATAAATTCTTATTTTTATTAGTAGTTTCTCTAAAAAAGCAATAAAAACAAATTATTCGTTAATTTACTATTTATTGGTATAATTAAGAAGAAAATGAGTCGTTTGTGAAACAACTAATAGGCGTAAATGCCCGGCAACTATGTCGGGCACTAGTAGTGAGACGCTCTCTAATGTTCATTAAGTTTTCACATTTTATTGCCAATTTGTGACAGACTTTCATTCATTTAATTTTTCTTTTCGCACCGAAAAAGTTGTTTAGCGTTACTATATTTTTAAGTGAAGCAGTCGTTTGCAGCCAATAACTAGTTTTTTGGCCATCTTTTTATGCCCGACCCTTAGGACATACCTGTATACGAGAGACGATAGTAATAAATCTTTTTCTTCTTTTTTTAGTTCAAAGCGTACTCTGAATTCTATATTTTGTTGTATTTTATAATACAGTTTGCAGTTATTAATAGGGTTACACTCCTATCCTCACCTAAACCCTCCGGCCCTTTACATTGAGTACAGTATAAGCTTCGGAATAATGTTTGAATTGATTCGCTTGAATTCGTGATAGTCTTTCTGGTCTGAACAGCATTTCTGAATAAATTGTTGGCTTCTATTGAATAATTTTGATTAATACTAGTTTTGGATGTCTTATGCCATACCTCCCAAAGTGTCTTTAAGATAGTGGTGTTGTCTGAGTCTGAAGAACTGCAACTCAAATAGGCTTACAGTTTAGGGAATAGGCACTGACTGAAAGGGAAACGCCGAACTGAAACAACACTAGTTTTAAGTAATGGCATTCACGTGACTCTAATACACAATAAACTCGTAATCAAATTCAAAGTTTCGAATAATATTTTTCAACAAAAATCCCTTTCCCGTTACCACCAGACCAACCAAACCCTGAGTATATGTTTCGGTTGGAAATAAATTCTTGTGCTGACTCTCCCGTAAAAACTAAGTTACGAATGAGACTACAATTTATAACTTTAGTATTATATTAAATATAATCTGTTTTTCAATTATATTATCTGAAGCGTTCATAAATTTTTGCTCAATTTTGCATTTATTTCAAATTTTTCTTTAGTTTTATTAATGGATTATCTGTTGAAAATCATATTGAACTAAAAAAATCAATTTGAAGAACATTTTTCTCTTATATTTGATAATTTATTATTTTGTCTATTAATAAATACTGTATTTTAGTTTATAAGTGTCTTTAGCTTTCTATACACTTATCTATTTGTCTACTGTTTTGCGAATCCTATTTGGCTTTTCTGTCCTATTTCTACTTAATTTCTAATCTTAGAACAAATAAAATGTAATAATTTCTAAGCGATATCTCAGAGCAAATGCACTGGTAGTTCCGTTCGTGTCTAATATTTTTAATTATGCCTCAATTTGCGTCACATATTGCCTCAATTCAACGATCGAATGGCTCTCTATCGATGCAAGCGATCGGCTCTCGAATATTTGTTAATTCAATATATGACACATCTATTAAATATTGATTTTTCTATTACTAATATTAATCTATTTTTGTTTCATCTCAATTGCTACACTTGTGTAACATTTTATGTGTTTTAGTTTAGTTTTTTCCCCTAATTGCGTGCTATTCCCCAATAAATATTAGCTCAAAAATTGTTTTTCCAAAACAATTCAGTTAAGGATTTGTCACAAATATACTGTTTATTCATTTCAAACTGGAATCATGTTTTGCTTAATTATTCATAAGAACTGTAATAAACTTAATTGGAATTTAAAAATCTATCACTAAATTGATTCCCGAATAGTTCAAAGGATTTATTTAATATTTGATTTATATATACTCTGAATATATACCTGTAGTTAATTAATTGCTTTTCCAATCACTTAAAAAGGGTTCAGTATTTCCTTAGTTTTTTACGATTACGTCGGTTCAGCTTATTTACAAATATAGCAATTCTTACATTTGGAACACTTTAAAAGTTTTTTTTAATGTTTAGTATTTTTTTCGAAACAAGTTTTTTATTTTTTTAACTTATAATCTTACTTAAAATTTGAGGAATATATCGTGATATAGGATTTGATGTATTTTTTCGTTTTAACACTTAGTATATTGTTTTAGAAATTAATTAAAATAAAATTGTTTTTTAAGCAATTTTGTTTTGCAAAGTAGGAGTTCACTAGTTCTTCTCTGCCATTCCCTCCCATTTTTTTAATACATTGCGTGCTTTACATACAAATATTCTTGACTTCAGTCAATACCTGTGCCAATAAGTGCTAATAAACTCAATAAATAATTTTAAATTAATTGTTTTTGTAGCTAATGATGGCTACGAATGACACAATTTTATTATTGCTATAAAAGCAATAAAATGAATGTTTGAATCTATTATCTAATTGATTGCATAACTAATGATTCGATTATTTAATATTTCAGATCAAGAAATACTTTCACAGTTAGAATCGGAACGGCTTTTGGTGTTCACGCCTTCGCGTAACGTCGGGGGCCGTCGAATGGTCTGTTATGACGACCGGTATATCTTGAAGTTGGCCGCACAGAACGATGGGATTGTTGTTTCGAATGATAACTACAGGGATTTGACTAATGAGAACCCAGAGTACAAAAAGGTAGTCGAGGAACGGCTGCTGATGTATTCGTTCGTAAACGACCGCTTTATGCCTCCGGACGACCCCCTCGGCCGACACGGGCCGTCGCTTAACAACTTTCTGCGCAAACGGCCCAAACCACCCGATGTGCTGCCCCCTCCCTGTCCCTATGGCAAGAAGTGCACGTATGGCAACAAATGCAAGTACTATCACCCGGAGAGAGGCAACCAACCGCACAAGTCGGTGACGGAACGGCTCGCAGAACAGGCGAAGATACAAATCCAAGAGATGAAGAATAGGGGCAAAAGCCGTGAGTCATCTCCGGGTGACTCGAAACTAAAGGTCACACACAGTCTGCCGCTTCAAATGGGCTGTGATATGACGCGCAAAAAGGCACCGCTTTCTAGGACTCGATCTGTGATTCCGAGCAAATCATTGCCATTCGACGACCAATCAGACCATACATTCAATCAGAACTCTCAGCCCTTTCTCAGACATGGCTTCACTGATAAGTCTCACAATGCGAACCATAAAAGCCAAGAGAATCTGCACCGGAAGCTCCAGAGGCAGTTGACTCTTAACCCCAGTTATGACCCAAGGATTCAGGCGTTACAGCACGGGTTGTACCAAAACCGAAGCGAATCGCAGAACAGTTGCGGCGCCGTTGGGTCCAAACCAATGAAACAATCGGCTGACTCGCACCGGCAACTGACACGTCTGGGCTCGGATGGTCCAACTCTGGCCCGTATGCAAAAACAACAGCAAAACATGCTATACGTACCCAACTCCCAGTACTTGTCGGCCCAATCACAGGATTCATTGCACACATTAGTCACTCGTAACGCATCCGCACCCGACTCGGCATCGCAGTGGCCGCCCAGTTATTCGCCGTCTATTGCACGACTAAACTCAACTTCTGACACCCGACTCAATATGACTCCCCCTCCGGCCCCCTTTCCCAATCAAATATGGTCTACAAGTTCTGGAGGTCTTATAGTACCGCCTAATCCATCGAATTCATGGAATAATTCGGACAACTCATCGCTATTACGCCATAATTCGCATAACTCGATGACAGCACCGGTACGTCCATCGAGTGTTCCTCTGCAAGAGTACAAGCAATCGCTAATCCAACCGACGCCTGTGAGGCCGGTGTCGCCGCACGTCCTGAACGACTCTCGACGTAAACTCTACTTTCATTTGTCGTCAATATTTCCTGAGGAACAGGTGAGGACTGCTATGGAGTTATATCCGGAAGAGACTAATCCGCAACACATTTGCGCCGCTATTATAACGATGTTTCCGAAGAAGAGTTAATCACTTCTCGATTGTTAATAGAAAACAAATTTAGTTTAAATAGTGTATCGAATGTTTGACCGATTGGTTCGTTATTTTGTAATTAATATTAATATAATTTATATGAAATCACAACCAAATGTTTGTTGAATTAATGCAAACATATATTGTTTGTGAACTACTGTAACGAATATCACAATTCCTTTGAATGCATCCAAAAGAACCGCAAAAATCGATTTTGAAGCCAATTATGATATTCATAGAATTCTAGTCTTTTGCGCTCAAGCATTGAATTAAGTTTTCGATTATCCGGTCAATCGAATTGATTGATTCGTTTTTTATATATACTTTTTAGTGAAAATAATTTAATAATACATTTATTACTAATTGGAAAAAATTTTCTATTAATAAGAAACCGATTTTAGATTGAAATAGGAATTGAGGACTGATTAGAGTTAAACCGGTTGTTATACTTCTCTAAACTATTGTCATATATATCGCAATCAAAACATTTTTAAAAATGAATCGTTTTATTCAAAACGGAAAACCTAACGAATAAAGACTTAAATCAAATAATTGTTTGTTTTTAACCAATATTTATATCAATATTTCAAAATGTTGTTCAATTTTTTGCTGTATTTAATACAGAATATAATTATTAGAATCGATTAATTATAATAACTTATTGTAATTATTCGAATCATTGTTGGCATTGAATGAGCTTTTGGTTCATTTCATTCATACTTTTCCTAAATAATGATTTTTCTTTTTAATTAATTAATTAATTCCCGAAATAAGTGCTGAAATTATTTGCCACAAATTTTTTTATTTGCTTTAAAAAAATTCATGTTTTGTTAAATTTCAGAACTTGTTTCCGAAAAAAAGAAAAATTATATAAAAATACAAAAAACAAATTAAATTTTGTGCATTAAATGTATTGAATATTTCAATTAATATTATGTAAAGAATTTTCTTTTTTCTAAAATTTTTCTTCTTTTCTCTCATCCAATGTTTTCGCTTAATTGCCAATAATTAGCAAATATTTAAGATTAAGAATCCATTTGAATGTTTAATCTCATGTCTGGTATCAGACGACAAACTCTAACAAACATACAAGTAATGTATGTCTTATTTCCAAACTTAACTTTCAAGTTTTCACTCGTAGTTCTCATCATTTTAGTTGTTTTCTACAAAACAATTCACTTATTAATACAATTTGTGGTATATTTAATGTAAAATTAGATATTATATTGAAAAGACATTTGAAAAAATCAATTTTTGTTTTTTTTCCTTTTTTAAACAATACTGTGTATTGAGAGTAAGTTTAGCTTTTGAACTTTGAACTTTCGTGCTATACATGAAATACAAAAATGAGTTAAACAAATGGTTTGCATATTTATATCGCAGTTATTGATGATAACAGAGTTGCCATTAATTACTTGTTTATAAAAATTGTTTTTTACTATTAAACGAATTGTCAGAATCGAAGCGTTTTGTATAACAAGAATAAAACAAAAAAATTAATTGTTTTAAACAGAAAGGATTGACACCTTTGCTGTGCAAAGGTTTTTTATACAAAGCTTTGATATATTAAGATAACTATTGGTTATAATCGTTGAGAAAAAAATTAAGATTAAAATCGTTGTATTTAAGGGTTATATAAAACTAATAACTGATAAATATTTGTAAATTTGATTATAATTTATATAAATAATGATTTTTTATTATTTATGAATAATTTAGTTAACTATTGATTATATGAATAATAATGCCATTAAATAATTGTTGTCTAATTGCAAAACTCATTGTTCAAGAAATTTGTTTTATTTGAATTTAAATAAATCGTAAATTATAATTAACTCGGATTTTGACTTTTATTTAAGTAAATTCTGATTTGTTTTTGTCGTTAACTTTATGCTAGAGTTCATCCTTTTTGTGCTTAATATCAAAACTTTTCTCATTCGACGCAATCATAATGTGATGATAAAAGTTAATGAGTTTTATATAGTTTTCAATCGAAATTCTTTCGTTGTGGCCGTGAACTCGACTCAAGTCTTCAATTGTCATAAATTCGGGCGAAAAGCGGTAAATATTTTTGGTAAAGTTGAGGAACCATCGGGTGTCGGTCGCAGCCATCATGAGGCCGGGTATTATTGCCACTTTTGGGAATACCTGTCGAATGCTTTTCTTAATTGTTTGAAAACCAAAATTCTCGTCACTGTCTGTGACGGCATAGGGAGAGATCGGATGCGGTTCTATCGGAACCCCAAGTATTTCTACCCCTATTTGCTCGTCATCTAAGAGTTGTCGATCAAATTTGAGCACATCTTCTATTGAACTGATTGGGTGTATGCGATGGTTGACTGTAGCCGAGGCCGGGCCGGGCAGTATATTGTCCTGAAAAAGTATAATTCAAACTTTAATTTCATATAGAGTAAGTAGCAAGTGCAATTTTAATCGAACCCTCTATTTCTAAACACTCTAACCTTAACCCC
>JAQFXP010004366.1:0-10811 GCA_034693685.1 Belba bartosi
TTTGGAAAACTTGTTATTAGTTTTAAAAATATTAAGCATTTTATAGATATATAATTGTTTTTATATAAAAATTATTTAAATTTGTTTAATATTTGCTAAAACTATGCTAGTAAGAATTTTAACCTAGTTAATTAAAACTGATTAAACAAAATATATAAAACTATAAAATTTTAAACTGATATTAACCATATACTATTAATATATTATAAATATCGTAATTAAAAACTCATCAAAACACATAAAAAGTTACCAATATTACTAATAATTGGTTTGCTACTTGTAAGTTTTTAAATCAGAGTGCAAATATTTATTTAAAAACATTAGATAATTTTATATCAGCCAAAAACAATAAATCAAATTTATATTATAAAATTAAATAATATAAATTATAATTGATTTATTATTTGATTCAGGTTGGATTTCGGGTCAGGTCGGTTAGAAATTTTTGTCTATCGGGTCGGGTCGGGTTACATCTTAAAAATGTCCGGTCGGGTCGGGTTGGCAAAAAATGACCCGATTCTTGTCTCTAATTCATACTATATTTTTTTTAAAAAGCTTTAATATATTTATTCACATATAGTGTATAATTTATGGAATTATAAGTTTATAAAATAAGTTTATTTAGGTTAATAGAAATAAAAGAAGTCTTTGAAATTATTTTGATTTTTAAAAAATTTAAAAATATATTACTTTTAGTTACCATTTTCTAACATTTATTTGTAACTATTTATTTGCATGATATAATTGTCAAACTATACTAGTTTTATAGCTAGTATTTTTTAAATTTACCAAACTAAAATTTGTGCTTTAAAAAACATTTTAATTATATCTGACCAGTCTGAAAACCATTTATCGATAAATTGAAGTTGATAGAAAAGTTATAGAATAATTGGTTTAAATATAATATAAATTTTAATTCAATATCAATCTCTAGTTTGACATTAATTGTGATTAAATAATAGATAAATAATTAATTTCTAAATCAAGAAAATGTTTGTTTTATTTTTATCATATTTGACAGTAAACAATAAACATCGAATAATTTTATTAAATATATTTTACTCACAAAAATGTATATATAGTCGCAAAATGCTGCAATCTAGAAAGCTGCAAGAAAAGCTTCATTTGGTCAAGCCTAGTTATTATGGTATTTAAAACGTAATTACTGTAAAAGCAAATATTGGGTAAATTTCATTACAACGTCTCAGTCCTTACGGCCTATGTTTAACCCTCCAGGAGCAGGCGACAAAATAATGTTTAGCGGATAAAATCATAAGCTATATATAAACATTGAGCGCATGTCTTAATGTAAACAAATATTTTGTTTACTGTTACTAAACACGTAATTGTGTTTACATTGTGAACACATGTTTTGATTGCAATACTAATTATTAACACATTTTTGTTGCGATAAAAATAATTTGAATTTAAATTTAAAGCGATTTAACCGCAATTCAAAAGTAAGACTAATTATATCTTAATTTTATTAATAATATAATTATATTTTTAATCTTTTTTAGATATGTCTCAAATGTATGTCAATAGTTATACAGCTGTGTGGGTGCTGTTGGCCTCACATCTGAACGAGTGGTTTGTTTGCAACAAAAGTGCGGCGAATCCGGGTCTGAATCTATGGGCACGACTGCCGGTGCTGTTGGCCACACAGTTAAACAATGGGTTTAAGGTTGTCAAAGGTTGGCCTTATGTGTCGACAGTGCTTCCGAACCCATAAAAAAGAGTCGAAAACAAAATCAATGAAAACAATTGAAAATTTGTTTTTAGTTATGACTCCATTAACACAGAAATACAAGCAATTGGTTAACGAAATGTTTGAAATTTGAGCCATAATTAGAGTCTACTCGAGAAATGGTTTGGTGTTATAAACTGAAAATGTATGTCCCGAATGTATGCTAAAGTTTGGCCTTATGTGCCCGTGCTGTTGGCCATACAGCTAATAGAGCGATTTGTTTGCAATAAAAATGCGGCGGATCTGAGTGTATTGTTTGACTCAAATATAAATTATAAATTTTTAATAATTTTATTTTATAATTATTTGAATAAATATTTGAAAATAATTTTTAAACATGTTAATGTAATTATTTTTTGTATTTTTTACGACAATTGTTTATTTTAATACATTTTTTGGTCTTCAGTTTTTGGTTGTGTAATGACTTAAATGTGAAAAATCCGTTAAATTTTTTGGCTATTTTGTCTGTAAAATTAAATAGTTTAACTGCCGGTGCTGTTGGCTTTATAAAAAATATTTTAAAAATTACCCAAATATTAATACTTATAATACATTAGAGATAATAATATTTAATAATATTATACTGTACACATTGAAAATAAATACTAAAATAATTCTCAGTTTTGTTAATAAATTATTTAATTTGCTTACAACTGGTTTTTACTATTACTCATAGTTTACTGACATGAATACAACTACATTTCAATTCAATACAATAAAGACTTTTTGAGAATTGAGTTCTCACTCATAGATAATTGCATTTACTTTAAAGCGATCATTATATGAATGTTTTTCTCAATGTATTTTAAAAATAACAAATATTTTAATAATTAATTTTTAATTAATTAATTGCAATAAAAATGTAATTAATTAAAGTAATTATATGTAATATAATTTTTTTAATTTAAATAAAATTATTTAAATATTAATTGTATAGTATATTAGAGATATTTCTATTGTTTTATAATATTATATATATATATTGTTTTATATTGCAAAACAAAAACTAAAATAATTCTCAATTTTGTTGAGAAATTATTGAATTCGCTTTCAATTGGTTTTTGATATTACTCATAATTTACTGACATATGAATACATCTACTTTTCAATTCAATACAATAAAGACTTTTTGAGATTTGAATTCTGACTCATAGATCAGTGCATTTACTTCAAAGCGATCATTATTTGAATGCTTTTCTCAAAGTATTTTCAAAATAACAAATATTCAAATAATTAATTGTTTAATAATTAATTGCAACAAAAATGTGATTAATAAAAATATTTATATGTAATATAATTTTTTATAAATTTGAGTATAATTATTAAAATATTAATATTATAATACAATAGAAAGAATAATATTATTAACTAATATAGATAATGCATAACAAATACTAAAATAATTTTTAGTTTTATTAAGAAATTATTGAATTTATATTCAATTGGTTTTTGATATTACTCATAGTTTACTGACATATAAATGAAATTATTTTTCATTTCAATACAATAAAGACTTTCTGAGATTTGAGTTCTGATTCATAGATCAGTGCACTTACTTCAAAGCGATCACTATTTGAATGCCTATCTTAAAGTATTTTCAAAATAACAAATATTAGAAAAATTAATTGTTAATTAATTAATTGCAACAAAAGGTGATTAAATTAAGTAATTATATGTAATATAATTTTTAAAAATTTGAGTATAATTATCAAATTGTGTTATTATAATACAACAGAAATAATAATATTATTAACTAATATAGATAATGCATAACAAATATTAAAATAATTCTCAGTTTTATTAAGAAATTATTAAATTTATTTTCAATTGGTTTTTGATATTACTCATAGTTTACTGACAGATAAATGAAACTATTTTTCAATTCAATAAATAATTTGTTTCAGTACTAAAAGTTATCTCAATTTTGTTTAGATTAACTTTTTCATTTTAAACATAATTTAACAAAACTAGGTTTTGTTTCAGTACTAAAAGTTATCTCAATTTTGTTGAGATTAACTTGTTCATTTTAAAATTAATCTAATAAATTAAGGCTATTTTTTAGTAACAAATATTAAAAATTCAACAATAACTTGTTAAATTTTGTTAAAATTATAGTTATGAAAAAAATTGATCGAACAATTAGAACAAAGTTCTGAATAAAAAGATGCAAATAATTTGGAATTAAAAATTACAGAAATTTATAACAACTATTCGACAATCAATTCAATTGAATTTGAAAACACCAAATTCACTCCATATCAACATTTATTATCACATATTCCTCAGATAATTCGAGAAAAATCTAAATTTTCAATATATAATTGCCAAAGTAAATATATTTAAATTATATATTTATTTATTTATATTTATTTTAGCAATTGAAAAAATTAATAAACAAGTGAAAAAAATGTTGACAAAAAATGTTAACAATTTAGGACAAAATACAGACGAATGTATTTTACACTTTGCCCGAAATAATGAATTAATTCTAAATCAAAAAAAATTAAAAAGTCTTCTAAAATGGACTGAAAACCGAAAAAATTTAGTAAAACAAACAATTGTCGCAAAATGAAATTCAAAATAAAATTGTATTTTAATTAGTCCTTTAAAAAAGAAAACTAAACATTAATTACATTAAAATGTTTTGAAATTATTATAAAAAAATTTATTCAAATAACAATTTAAATAAAATTTTATTAATATTATAATTAATAATTGAGTCAAACAATAGACTAAGATTCGCCGCACTTTTGTTGCGAACGAACCGCTCGGTTAGCTCTAAAGCCAACAGCACCGGCATTCGCACCCATAGATCCAGACCCGGATTCGTTGCACTTTTGTTGCGAACGAATCGCTCGGTTAGCTCTAAGGCCAACAGCACCGGCATTCGCACCCATAGATCCAGACCCGGATTCGTTGCACTTTTGTTGCGAACGAACCGCTCGGTTAGCTCTAAGGCCAACAGCACCGGCATTCGCACCCATAGATCCAGACCCGGATTCGCCCTCACTTTTGTTGCGAACGAACCGCTCGGTTTGCTCTAAGGCCAACAGCACCGGCACATAAGGCCAACCTTTGACATACATTCGAGACATATCTAAAAAGAGATTAAAAATATAATTATATTATTAACAAAATTAGGATATAATTAGTCTTACCCTTGATTTGCTGTTAAATCGGTTTAAATTTGAATTCAAATTATTTTTATCGCAACAAAAATGTGTTAATAATTAGTATTGCTATCAAAACATGTGTTCACAATGTAAACAAAATTATATGTACGAGTTTAGTAACAATTTGTTTACAATAAGCCATGCGTTCAATGTTTATATACAAAGCTTATAATTTTATCCGCTAAACCGTATTTTGTCGCCTGCTCCTGGAGGGTTAAACATAGGCCGTAAGGACTGAGACGATATACTGAGATAAGTTATGAGAGCATCGTTTGATTTTCAACTTTAAAACAATTATTGCGTCATCAGTTGAAATCAATGTCAATGTTTCGTTCACTTAAATAAATATAAATTTTATCAAAATCTATATTAGACTTAGTAATATCGGACATCAAATTGACCAAAATATCAGTCATCGATGTGTTTCTGCTCAGGAGTAGTGATAATCTAAACTCAAATAACAATAACTTTAATACAAATTATAATAACTTTAATGCAAAAGACAAACGAGTTATCAATGAATATAATCCTAACGGCAATGACAGCGAAAGTTTGCGCACCCGTAAGGTATTTACTGTTTAGTCTTGTTCTAATATGTGAGAGAATAAAGAAATTAAAAAATTAAATTTACTCGATTTCTAACCAGATTTATTGGTAATCCGGGAGCTGAGCCATCTTCAATATTTGATGGACAAGTTTTACAAGTTGATGGTTTGGGTATTCCGTATTTTATTTATAATATTTTTAAAATTAAATTTACAAATTAAAAAAAAAAGCCGATTCATAGGGAAGGAGGTGGGAAAAAGAGATATTCGCAAAATTTTCACTTTTTTATTTATTGTTTTTTATAAATAAATATTTTATTGTTTTTATTAATTATTATTTTTAATATTTTTTAAATATAAATTTTTAATTATTTTAATATTTAACTGCTTTTATTAATTAGCGGCTCAGCTGATTACACGCGCAGGTATGCCCGGTCTGGTATTCCGGTGCTCCAGACATTGTCATTAATTTTATTGATATTTTTTTCCTAAATCAATATTTTTAGTCCAGTTTTTTCAAATTTTTTAAATAAAACTGTTTGATAGCTTACTTTTTTCGTAACTTTATTTACCACAAAACTAGTGGTATTTTTTGGACGTTTCGATCACTAACTTCTTCACTTCGTCAGCAATAGTTATATAAAGACATTAGAGCTGTTCAGCCGATACAGTCTATCGGACGCGGATACATCCTCTTCGTATGCGTATGACTACCTATGCGTATGACTACCTATGCGTATGACTACTTATGCGTATGATTACCGATTCAGGGGAGAGAGAAGGGCAGCAAATTTCATACTTAGGGGGAATTTGCGGCCGCTTTCATTTTCAAATTTCTGATTAAATTATTTTTAAAAATTTGCTCAAACGAGTTTTGCACAACTTTTTGATTGCCGTCAAATTTGAGTGGCATAGCTAAACACAATAGCACACTATGTAAATCCACATAATTTACTTAATTAGCATGAATTGAGTTAAAAAGTTATAAATAATTTCATTGAATTTTTGTTGTTTATCGAAATTGTATTTGAATTGCAATGAATGACAATCACATGGGTTGTGCTTTGCGCCAAATACTGTGTAAATATAATGGGCACGAGTGTAGGAGTTGGCGTAGCTGAATTAGAACATAGATATTTATGTAAGTATCTATACTATAATTCAGCATTCCTTACTCCTACACTCGTGCCTGTCTTTCAAAAGAGAAAAAATGAGTTGACTTTTAAATTAAATAAAATAATTGATTTCTAACTACAAACTGATCGCAATTAAAGTTTTAATTACAGTTACATTAGATTTGGCTTTAATTTTGTTTTTTGTGCAATTTTTTTTGGTTTATATAAAATAAAAATTAAATTAAAATTAGTTTTTGTTTAAGTTACTTTTTGAGTCTTAAACAGACGTGTCTTTCAATTTTAGATTTACACATCTGTTGCCATAGAAACCGGATTTAAAAAATATTTTTGTATTCAAATTGGGTTAATTCAAACTTTTTTGGGTTCATTCAAACTTTTTTGGGTTCATTCAAACTTTTTTGGATTCATTCAAAAAACACGCCAACAATATTCTAAACCCGTTTCCGTTAATAAAGTTATACAAAAAGTATTTGCCTTTCATTACAATATCAATATTAGTCACTCTAAGCCTCTTGTGTTACCTGAGTAGTGACTCATGAACAGAGGTTTCGGTACTACGCTTGGAGTGCCGCCCAAGCTATCGGTTAACACTGCCGTACGTTTGGGCTGTTTATTTGTAGTGGTCAGCCATATCACTGACCAATAAGTTCAAGTCCATTGCGATTGACACATGTGCGCAGTCATACCTGCGTAGAATTACACATATAGTAATCAAAAGTTATTTCTATTTATGGCGATTGACTCATGAACAAAGGTTTTAAAACTACGCTTGGAGTGCCGCCCAGGCTATCGGTCAAAACCGCCGTACGTTTGGGCTGTTTGTAGTGGGCAGCTATATCACTGACCAATAATCTCAAGTCCAGTGTGTCTGACACATGTGCGCAGTCATACCTGCGTAGGATTACACATATAGTAATCAAAAGTTCTTGTTATTTATGGCAACTGACTCACAAGCAGCAGTTTCGGGACTAGGCCTGGCGTGCCGCCCAGGCTATTGGTCAAAAATGCAAACATAATTTAATTGTTAAAATAAAAATTTTAATTTACTTTTAATTGAATTTTTTTTTGTTTTTTCATTGGCAATAATATATTGCAAAGCCAACTGCAAATGCAGCAACTATAAAAGCTGTAACAGTTATAATCCACCGCCAATACTTGGCTTCTATTAATAATTTGTGTAATATTTAATTAAGTAAAAAATTTTGTATTACATTACTGTACAAAAACAAAATATACAGTATTTTTTATTTAAGTCAAAACTGAACGACGCGTCAGTTCATTAAACCTATATTTAGTTAAACAAATAATTTATATTAATATTAAGTTATTAGTTGCATTATATATCTAATTAATCAAATTTTTAGGTATAATGGAGTGGTATAAGTATGTAATGATAGGATTTGCTATAATTGTTAACCTCTTTAAAATTGGGATTGCAATCTATTTTCTCAAATGTCGCAAAAATAAAATCACTAAAAAGTAAGCGTTTGACCGTAATTGTTGGGCTTGGTAGAGCTGGGATTTGAAGGGCAATAGCGGTAAATGTAAAAGATAGATAAATTTTATTCGACATTATAAGATTTGACATTATCATATTTGACATTATAAGATTTAACATTATCAAATTTAACATTATAAGATTCGACATTATCAGATTCAACATTATAAGATTCGGCATTATCATATTCGACATTATCAGATTCAACTTTGTCATATTTAGAATCACCGAAATTATATATTACTTTTATATTAAATTTTGGTTTTGTGTGTATCAAAAATTCAAAAAATACTACGTTTGAGAGGCCCTGGTTATAAACCAAAGGCAATCCCGGATGCTGTTTGTAGAAGCAATTCATCAGATAACACTAACAAAAAAAACTGGTACTTTATCTGGAGGCGCTATCAAAGAAGTAGTTAGTCTAGTCATCGAGTTACCATCTCAACAGGAATTATTTTCTATAATTTCACATAATTTATTAAAACAACAAATAAAAAAATTTACCCAAGGATACGCCCGTCAGTCCATATTTTGTAATTTAAATAATTATTTTCATATTATTTATTTACATTTTAATATTTTATTATATTTTTAAAACAATTTTATACAATTATTTTATTCAACCATTTTAAATAGCCATTTAAATTTAAATTTGTTTTATTTATTAAATTAACACATTTTTGTATTTTATATTTATTTTTATCAATAAAAACAATTTTAAAATTATAAAATTTTTTAATATAATAAATAAATAAAAATTTATTTGGCGCAGAAGAAATACGTTTTAATCAAACCCAGGGTCGTGACTGTTGTGGAATCCGTATCTAATTAGATTACGTAATTCAATTAAAATACGCTTTCTGATTGGTGCTTTGCCACAACACTAGCTACACTAATAATAATCATATGTACTTATGATTAAATTTTATTAAATTAATCAAAATTTTATTTTCAAATAAATGTAAAATTTTTATAAATAAACTAAACTTGTTTAGATTAATTTTAATTAATTAAAATAACAATTTTATTTTTTTAAATATATATTAACTAATTAATTATAGAATTATGTAATAAAATGTAACCAAGACTTTCTCAATGGTAACTGAGTCTTCCTGATTAGTTGCTAAGAAAACTCAAATGTTCCTGTTTTTATTTTATAATTAAACTTTATAATTTTTATATAATTTTTAAAATTAAGAGTCGTCCGATGCAGAAATTAGGTCAAAATAGAAATATATTTAAAGATTTCTAATTTAAATAAATGTAATTCGAAATTAGTTTTAATTTGTTTTTTTTATTGGATTTCTAATATTTATTTTATTGTTTTTATTAATAATTTTTTAAATATTATAATCAAAATAATCTTATCGATTAGCGACTCATGTTGTCAGTTATAGAAAATTTATTAGATATTAATTTTTGTAATTATATTTTTTGCATTATTTAATATATAATTTATGAAAATTTTATATTATTTAAGTAGAAATTTAAAAATAAATAATATGAAGAAAAAATACCAAAAAAATCTATATTTAATTCATATTTCAACCCTAATCTTATATATATCGTTGAGTATCCCAATGCAACAATATATGAGGAATAAATCCATTTGATGGCAATTGGGGAGAAAACTAAATATTTTTTAGCGCACTCGCAGACAATTATTACAAAAATTTGATTAAAAGTTCGATTCAGTCCAACGGTAATAAAGTTATGCTCGATGTTGTGTGCATAACATTTTGTTAGGTTAGGATAGGATATTTTTAAAAAATAAATTATAACCTAGTGCAAATTTTTATAGTCAAAAATATAAACTGCTTAATTTAAAAAGTTGCCTAATTTAACTGGATATAAACTGAATTTAAACTAAATTTTTTTATAATTAAATAAATTTAAACCGGATTTAGCATCAATTTAAGGAAATTTTCTTAATTTTAGCCAAAAAACCAAAAGATTTTGAGGAAGCACCATTTTGTGGACTAAATGCTAGAGGGAGGAGGTTACATCAAAATTTTTAAATTATGGGGTTGGATTTTGCCTATCCACCTTTTTCACAATCCATAATAAATATGTAGATTTTGTGAGCATTTAAAAAAAATCTCTCCCATTAGGTTTTTAGGCAAAATAGAAATTTTTAGCTACTTATCTTTTCCTTCTGAATCGGCCAATCTTCTCATTAACAAAATTAATTTTTAAGTAATTGTTTCAAGCACAACTTCGCAAAGAATCGGATCACAAACCAAAAAGATAATGGGTCTAGCTGAAAGGAATAATGATTTATATTTTTTTAATATTAATTTTATTTTAATTTTATTTTAAATTTCAATTAAAAGTTATTTAATTATAATTTTATTTAATAATTAATATTTAATAAATTTAAATGTAATTTAATATTTGTAAAAATTTTAAATAATAAATTTTTGAATCAAAATTTTCAATTAATTTTTTGTATTTTTGTTATTAAAAATTATATTTATACAGTCAGTTTCAGAAATGTGTGATCAAAATCGAAGTAGAAAAAAGGCGCACTCCATACCAACTCATTTTACGTCTGTTTAAATCCGCCATTAAAATTTAATTAACTGATATTATAAAATTTAAAACATAAAATTAAAAATTTACATCTAATAATAATTAAGTAAAACAATAAATGTATGTTTTTTACATGTTAAATTAATAAAATATTAAACCAATTATAATTTTATAATTTTA
>JAQFXP010004367.1:0-10809 GCA_034693685.1 Belba bartosi
ATTGACTAAATTTTACACTTTATATGTGAATGCAAAATAACTTGACACATGTCTTAGACTATTCTTTCCATTTATTAAGAAGCTTTTAACTAGAAAAAATATAAAAAAGGGCATTACTGTTAATAATCATTTCATATACTTTATTCTTATTCTTATCAAAATTATAACTAATAAAAAAAACCCAAACTTTTGTAGTACTAACTTATCTTAAGACAATCAAAATATGAAATAAGTTTACTAATGTTTGGACTTATCAGACGAAATATAACTTTAAATTAAGACAAAGTTTAATATTAAATAAAATGTTATATTGAATTTAATAAATAAAACTATTAATAAATAAAAAATAAAATTTGTTTTAATTAAAGAATTGTTTAAATCATTTAAATAAATAATCAAATTAAATATAAATTAAAGTCTAAAATAGCTATAAATAAATTTTATACAAATTGTATTTAAAATGCATATTAAAAATGGCAAACAATTACCGGAATTGAGGTATTAACAAACTTTCAGTTTTCACGAATAATAAACCAACAATTGGTTAAAGCTTTTAATAGAAACTAATTAAACATCAAAACTGTGATTCACCGATTTGTTCTACTGAACAAAACCATTTACTAATAATTTCGTGCACCGGGTGGCGCTGAAGTTTTTATATAATACACACTAAAAACAGATTGTTTTTATAAGTAAAGCTGTTTTTATTTACAGTTGAAATAAATTGCATTAAATTAGATTTGAATATGATAATATATTTTAAATTAATTTATTTGAAATTATTATTTTAAAATTTAACATATTCAACATTAATAAATTTGATTTAAAGATTTTTCACAAAAATATTTTTTGACATTTATTTTTGTCTTAACAATTTTTTAATATTAACATTTGCTACATTATTACTTTTAAAATTTAATTGTTAGAATACTATTTTTAATCTGAGCAAATATATATATATTTTATCCTTTTAAGTTTAATTTTAGTATGTCATGCATTTTGCATTAGCTTCAAGTTTAGGTTCAAATTTTAGAAATAATAATTAAACATTAAAATTTTTTAATATTGAGCGCATTGATTTGTCAGCACAATATGATAATACTATTATATATATTTTTAGTAAAATTTAATTTTAATATAATATTTTGTTAAAAATAATTAAAACAAAGTTGTGTCTACTTTAAGGTTAATATTTAAATGTAAAATAAAAAACAAACAATAAATATTAACAATGTTAATGTCTAAATACAATTTTATCTAATAAAAAAATAAGTCACAAATCAGAAAATTCAAAATAGTAGAATTAGATTAAAAATCATAAAATAAATTATCTTTTATACCAGTTAAGTTTATTTAGAATAAAATTTCATAATTGTTGATGCTTGAACATTTCCAAAAAATTTATTTTAATTAATGTTGTATAATTTTATAAATACTAATATATTTGTTACAGGTTAAAAATTTTATATTATCATTAATTTTATGAAAATTAAAAACAAATAAAAATATAAAAAATTAACAATTCAATAAAATTTTGTTTATAAATAAAGATTATTTAAATTATGTAAAATCTATTAATGTAAAATTTTTAATTTGAATGTATATTGTTTAGATAAAATTAATTTTATTTAAAATTTAAATTATTTTTTATTGTTGATGTTGTGATGTAAATGTTTTTTTAACGTAAAAACAGAAATTTAGATTTTTCTTATCTAAACTAATTATTTTAATAAATGCTTAATAGTTATATTAAATTTAATATTTATGTGGCATATTTACAACAAATTAAAAATATCTAATTGTTTATTTATCATTTCCGATCAATGCATGTTTAGATCCGAGATTTATTAACAGACAATTATATCTATATTGCAATAATCCTAATTATTCTATTTAATTACTCTGTATTTTCTCAATTATTAATCCGTGCAAATCATTTATTATGATTCATAATTAATAATCTATTTGTTGCTCAATTAATAATTGTTATGAACACAAACTGCTTACTAAGCTTGAGACATCGTATTATTTAAACGTATTATCGATTATCACGATGTTGGCGAAAAATTGGAAAAGCTAGTTAAAAATAAAATTTTAAAAACACTTTAAAATTACGTTTATAAATACACAAATGCTGGCTGTGTATAAAATAAACTGTAATTTGTAAATAAATTTTAGAATTATACATAACATTAATTTGTTAAAACTTTTATTTATTTATATTCTAATAAATAAAATAAGCCAAAAATTAGAAAATTTAAAATAGTAAAATAGTAAAATTAGATTAAAAATCATAAAATAAAATATTTTTTATACCAGTTTAGTTTATTTAAAATAAAAAATTTTAATTGTTGCTGCTTGATTGTTTCCAAAAAATTTATTTTATTAAATGTTGAATAATTTTATTAATACTAATATATTTGTTGCAGTTTGCATTTAGTAGATTACCATTAAATAAATTAAAGTAAAAACATTGATTTAATATTTACTCAATATTAAGATCTCCGTGGTGTGATTAAAGTAAATTTTTAATAAAAATTATGTTATAGTTTATAAATTTTAAATATGGTATTTGTTAAAATTTTAAAAACAAGAAATTATATTTATTTAATTAAATTATTTTTTTAATTTTAATTAAAAAGCTATTTAATTAATAGATTAATATCTCTAGTTTTGTATAATAAAGTTATTTTTATAAATTCATAATAATATTGTAGAATGTGTTTAATTACACATTTTATAACTAAATTTATTTATTTATGTTCAGTTTAAAATAATGACTATATGTAAACCTAATATCAAAACCTCATATCAAACTTAATATCAAACACATAGTCAATGTTAAACTCAACTAATAGATATAAAAGCTTTTGTAATGTAAGACATAAAATCAGTTATTATGTCGCGACTCGAGTGAGAGGCGGTGTCTCAGCTCTCACTCGAAACTGTTATTAAAAATATTTAAATAAAAGTTATTTCAAACAAACTAATTGTATGTATTTTTCTGTGACGGTGCGCCCAAACCTAAAGGTGCTCACATTCCTTTCATCGGCCGATATAACGGTGCTCTACAGGCATACCTATCGGACCTTACATAGTTTGTATAACGGAACGCATAATGAAAGAAAACGCACACAACAATATTATGTTTTAATAATTTAAATTAATGTGTTATGGTTTTAACCTTGTGTATTTTTGCAAAAAAATAATATGTATTGCTTGTTCGTGTACAATATATTTTATTCATTGTTGAAAATTTATATTAAATTTAATATACTGTTGTTGCTAAAATTACTTCCCAAGTTTAAACGCAATTTATTCAATTGCGCTTGGTCATATTAAGTAGAATTTTTTTACAATTATAGAATTATGGTAAGCACCAAACATTAAAAGGAATTTTAAAAATTTTAACTTGGTTATTTATGACCTACCAAAATTTGTACAGAAAAATTTACAATAAAAAATGTAAAATATACAAATGGTTTATTACTAAAAATAATTAGATACGTGTAATTTAATTTTATGAAATTTTGACATCGAGCAATTTTGACCAGTACTACAAATTTATAAATGCAATATTTGTAATTTATACAAATTGAACATCCTTAGTTGTTTTTATTTTGAAAATTTTTTTATTATCTTAATATTTGAAAAGTAATGCTAGATATAATATATAATTTTTTAAAAATCTTTACCAGAAACATTTTAAAAATAAAAACAAATTTTAAATGAATTTATCTATCATTTCTCTTTTAAATGCAACTCACATTAATTTAAAGTAATTTATAACAATTTTGTCTTATTTTGTCACAGTAATTTTGTTATTATTTTTGAAATGTTTTTGGTAAATATTATTAAAAATATGTTATTACTAGCATTAATATTCAAAAGTTATGATAATAAATATTTTTCCAAATAAAAAAACCAAGGATGTTCAATTTATATGGGTTACAAATATTGCATTTATAAACTTGTAGTACTGGTCAAAATTGCTTCATGTCAAAATTTCAAAAAATTAAATTATACGTAGCTAATTATTTTTAACTAGTATTACAAGTCCATAAATGCAATATTTGTAACTAATACAAATTAAACATCCTTGGTTGTTTTTATTTGAAAAAATTTTTATTATCATAACTTTTGAATATTAATGCTAATTATAATATAAAATTTTTTAAAAATATTTACCAGAAACATTTCAAAAATAAAAACAAAATTACTGTGACAAAATAAGACAAAATTGTTATAAATTACAATGAATTAATGTGAGTTGCATTTAAAAGAGAAATGATAGATAAATTTACTTAAAACTTGTTTTTATTTTTAAAATGTTTCTGGTAAATATTTTTAAAAAATTTTATATTATAACTAGCATTACTATTCAAAAGTTAAGATAATAGAAATTTTTCTAAATAAAAACAACCAAGAATGTTTAATTTGTATGAGTTACAAATATTGCATTTATAGACTTGTAGTACTGGTCAAAATTGCCCCATGTCAAAATTTAAAAAAATTAAATTACACGTATTTAATTATTTTTAGCAATAAACAATTTGTATATTTTAAATTTTTTATAAACATGGTAAATTTTTCTGTACAAATTTTGATGTGTCATAAAAGACCAAGTTAAAATTTAAAATTTTTTTTTTATGTTTTGTGCTTCGCATAATTTCATAGTTGTAAGAAAAATTTCAATTTAATATGACCAAGCACATTTTATTAAACTGTGTTTAAGCTTGGGAGTTAATTTTGGCGAAGACTGTATAAGTTACAATTAACACAATATAAATTAAACATTTTTAAAATTAATATTTTTAATTAAATAAAAAAAAAATTTGCCATAAATTTTAAATGATTTTAGTCAAAGGATTTTAAATAAAGTTAATTTTAATTTTTACAGTTTTAAAATAAAATAAAATTTTTTAATTTATTAGATTTTATCATTTCTGTTATAAAATTAATTAAATTATTTTTAACATTAAATTTATTAATTGTAAAATAAATCTAAAAATTGATTACAAAACTTTTGAAATTTTATTTTGCTAACTATTAAAAAATTTTAAAGCAATATGTAAAACATTTTAAATTAATTATTAATAATAATCTGAGCGTATATTTTCTTAAATTAGTGTTAATAGTTTGAAGCGTTGTTTTTGTCTTTGTCAACTTATTAAATAATGTTATGAGTTTATTTTTGATTAATTTAATTACACAAACATTTTTCATTTAATTACAAAATATAAATTATAATTTACATATCAAAAAATAAAATAAAATTTAATTTTAAATTTAAAACTTATTTTATTAAATAAATTAAATAAATAATACTGTATTACTTTTATACAGTTTATTTCGTTTAATGTTAATCTGTTTATTGAGAATACAGTTTATTCCCGATATATCATAGTAACCAGCTCGGTTCCGTAAAATTTGTTCATTATAGACGGGATTTACTATAAACAACCAAAATTCTATGCATAATTAAACTTGGTTCTTAGAAATTTGTTTACTATAAGCGGGTATTCAAAATAAAAGGAATACACTGTACTTCTTTATAGTGAATTATTTGCTAAGAACCAAATTCAAACATATAGAATTTTAACCGTTTAATGTAAATTTCGTTTATAGTAAATCTCGTTTATAGAACAAAACTATTTACTATATCAGAAATAATTTGTACATTTGGTTCATATTTTTATTTTTACTTAATCTCTATTTTGATTAAATTTATTGGTTTTTTAAAAATTTGATTTAACTTTTTATTCCTCATCTTAGCTTAAATTCTTTATTTAAACATAAAACTCCATACATTTTATCTATAATTTTTTCATAATTTTAATTCAATTCTTTGGCTATATTTTGATTACATTTTGTATTTATTTCACTTAAGTTTTAATAACTTATTTATTTTTTTTAATTTACTATATTAAGTTTTTTAAATGTTGTAATTCATTTAAAAGTTTAATTACTTGTTTAAATAGCTGCAACCTAAATTAAAAATAACAAATCAGACGTCCATTAAAAGTGGCCTCAAAATGGCACTACATAAGGCTCATATAATAATTAATACAATATGTACATAAATATTTAAATGTGACAAAGATAACGAAATAAAAAAAATTTTATTATTTATTCTGTATAAATAAAATTTTTGTAATCGATTTTCTTGTACGGTTTTTAATTGTATAATTGTATAATTCTAATCTATAATTCCGGACCCGCAATAATAGTTTGGGGAGCAATCAGTTCGCGAGGAACTTTAACCCTCTCATTAAACAGAAACTCAATCAATGCCAAAAATTATCTTAATATAATCTGGACGAGCATATGCCTAGCGTTGACCTTCTTAACCCCGAATATTTTACATTTCAGCAAAACAATGCCAGTGCGCACACTGCTCGGTTAACAAGATTATGGTTGGCAGCAAACGGGTACGACGTTATCAAGTGACCGGCGTGTTCACCCGATTTTAATCCGATTGAAAATTTATGGCGACTAATGAAAGACGCACTCGAGAAGAAAATTCAGCGCTCAATAAACAATTAGATTGTAATAATTGAAGAAATTTAGGACAAAACTGTTCCAAAATATTTAGAGAATTTAATTCAAAGTATGCCGCGTCATTTTTCAACTATGCATTGCGGCCAATAGCGAAACAATTAATTATTAAATTTTATAGCAATTAAAATCTTGTGATTTCTAACCATTTTATATTAATGTGCAATAAAATTATTAAAACTAAATATATTTAAAATTGATTTATTCTATTCTCAAATTTTTTAGACTATTTCTTATATTAACAATGTTAATGTCTAAATACAATTTTATCTAATTAAAAAAATTAGCCAAAAATTAAAAAATTTAAAATAGTAAAATTAGAATTAAAATAATAAAATAAAATATATTTAATATCAGTTAAGTTTATTTTTTTAAAAATTTAAATTTATAATGCATGATTGTATCCAAAATATTTATTTTAGTTAATTTTGAATAATTTTATTAATACTAAAATATTTGTTACAGGTTAAAATTTTATATTATCAGTAATTTCATAAAAATTAAAAATGAATATAAATATAAATAACAATTAAGAATTCAATAAAATTTTGTTTATAAATGAGGATTATATAAATTAAGTAAAATCTATTAATGTGAAATTATTAATTTGAATGTAAATTGTTTAGATAAAATTAATTTTATTTTAAATTTAAATAATTTTATTTATTGTTGTTGTTGTGATGTAAAATTTTTTTTATCGTAAAAACAAAAATTTAGAATATTTTTATTTAAACTAATTATTTTAAAAATTATTTATTATGTTTTATAATTAATAATTTACTTGTTGCTCAATTAATAATTGTTATGAACACAAACTGCTTTCTAAGCTCGGGGTATTGTATTATTTATTACTTAAACTTATTATCAATTATTACGAAGTTTGCGAAAAATTGGAAAAGCTAATTAAAAATAAAATTAATTTATTTTTAAAAACAGATTAAAATTACGTTTATAAATACATAAATGCTGGTTGTAATTTGTGAATAAATTTTAGAAATATATATAACATTAATCTGTTAAAATTTTGATTTATTTATATTTTATCCACCAAAAAATAACGTGAATAAGATTTTTCCCAAACTTTTAATATTATATTTTCTGATTAAAATAAATTTATCAACAAAAATATATTACAGTTTATATTTTTTAATAATAATAGAATATGTTTAACATTTGTAAACTATATTTAATTTTTAATATGTTCTTTAATAGCGCAATTTGAAATCAACATAAAACAGAGAAAGCCCAGGTGTGCAAAAATTAAACAGCAAAGTTAAAATTAATTTTAAACAATTTTTTTACACTATAATTATTATTTTACTATTTTTAAATAGTTTTCATAAATTTAAGATATTTGTTACTGTATAAAAGAATAAATTAGCATCAAATGCATTATAATAAAATTTTTTAAAATTAAAAATTACTAATCGCGTAAAACTTTGAATAAAATTATTTTTAAAATATTAAAACTAATTTTGTCAAAATTAATTTTATTGTATCACAATGACATGTTAAATTTACAAAATTTTATTATTAATTATATTTTACATTTATATATTACAATATTTATTTAACTAAACGAAAAATTAATTTTAAAAATTAATTACTATTTTAGAATTATTAAAATACTTATTAACATTTAAATTTTATGTTTATTTATATAAAATTTAATTACTTATTTGTAAGGAAATATAAAAAAACAATATAAAAATATATTTTTAAGATTTAGCCTGTCCATTAAAATATTAGCTGATAGTCATTTAGCATTTTATTATTACTTTAAAATTAATTAAACTAATCAATTAAATGAATTATTATATTCTTTTTTATAATTGTTAAAAATTTATATTTAAAAAATTTATTTATTTTTAACTTATTTTATTTTATTACACATATAAACTTTATTCTCAATTACATTTTATTTGTTTAAAAATTTTTTAATATTATTTATTTTTAATTTAAATTTTCTTTATATTTAGATTATAAATTATTTATTCATACATTTAGTAATTATTAAAATTAAAATACAAATTTATTTAATTATATACTTTAAGATAGTTTTATAATTATTTATTAAAAATTATAAAATTATATTTGCACAGTTGCGAGTTTTATAATTGTAATCATATTAAAAATTAATATTTTGGTTATCATCAAATTCATATACTAGAAACAATTTAAATTATTAATTAGAATTAAAAGAACAAATAATATTATAATCAAATAAATTGATATTTATAAAAAATTTTGTTTTTTAAATTAACTTAAAAGTGTTGTTAATTATAGATGCAATTCCGAATAAAAATTCGTTCAATAAACGTGTCTAAAATACACATTTTTGGTACACTAACAGTCTATATTTCTTGCAAAAACTTAGAACATATTGTAACAAATTTGATAAACACTGAACGCATCAAACAGAAATAGTCAGAAATAAAAAAATTAATTTGTATTTAATTTTTTTAAAATTTGTAATTATTTTTTTAGAGTTTAGATTTTAATATTTTTAATTAACTAGTTTAATAAAATACGGAATTTTAAACTTATTAACACAATTGAATTTTATTTAATTAAAATAAATAATAAAACAAAAAAAATTTTAAATACAATTTTTATAAATTTATAAAAAGACATACGATATGATTAAATTATATTTTATTTTATTAAAATATTTTTTGTAATTTTAATGCTATTAAAAATGTTTATCCAACTTAGCCACAATATACTTGTTTTTAATTCTATAAGCTACAAATAATATTTTAAATATTTAACACAAATTTATTTTTTTTTAATATTATTATATATAATAGTTTTACAACACTTATAAGTCATAACAGCTTTCAGTATTAAAAATTTTTGTTATCGTTTCAACTTTTTGATTAATTTAATTTAAAAAATAGCAGTTTAAAAAAAATTTGTTTCAATGTTATAGAATATTTTTATTAATTTTATGTAACTATTATTTTTTATTAAGCTGAATTATTTTTATGTGTAAATAAAACTTGTAGTTGAATCTAAAAATTTTAAAATAAATTAATCAATTTTATCTATTATTAAAAATAATAAAAATAATTAAATCAATTAATTTAATCAATACTTTTCTATTGATGGCCCAAAATTTAAAAATACTGTATGTTTTCAAATTATTAGCAAATTAAAAATATAAATCGTCATTTTTTGTTTCCATATGTTTAATACTTATAGTTATGATTAAATTGAATTGATTTAGAAAAATCTATTACAGTTTTAAATTATAGAATTTGTTATTGTTTAGTTGAAAATAATAATTAACAACTTTCAAAATTAAATTTATTTTTTAAAAATTAATTAAGTATTATATCAAAAGTTTAACAAAAATTTGTAATTTTGTGTTGTAAATGTTGGTGTTAATTTAAAAAAATGTAATTAAATTTAAATTTTAATTTATTTAATTTAACATAAAGTAATTATTAAAATAAAAATATTTAAAACGTCACTTTCTTTTTCGTTCCAAAATATTTTAATTAGTTTTTATTGATTAAATAATATTAAATTATATAACTTATTTAAAGTTTTAATTGAATTAAAATTTTTAAAAAAATATTAAATATATATTGTTATAATTTTTTAAATTAACTATATTGGTGGAGCTATAGTTGTACAGCTATACATGAATAAACTTACGGAGACAGCATTTTGCGTTTGGAATTGCAATTGATTTTAATTGTTAACATTAATTAGATTATGTAAATATATATAATCACACTAATTTACATTATATTTACACAACTTGGGATTTTAACAAATTTAGCGATGATCATTTCATTCTGAGTTATGGTTATGAAGATAATATCACAATATTAATTCTATACACTTAATTGCTATGTTTTAGTTTATTTATTAGTAATTATTTACAAATAAAATTATAAATGCAATAAATGAAGATTTTAAAATTTTTGAAATTATTAAAAATTTTTATTTATTAATTTTACAATTTGTATAAGTTTTTGGAATTAAACAAATTAAAATTTAATATAAAAAATAACTATCAAATTAAATCAATCACAATGCAAAGATTTTTTATTTAAATACAAACTGCTGTATGTTTTTAAATTATTAAAAAATTAAAAAATTACGTGGATAAGTCTTTCCCAAACTTTTAATACTATATTTTCTGATTAAAATAAATTTATCGACAAAAATATATTACAGTTTATATTTTTTAATAATAATAGAATATGTTTAACATTTGTAAACTATATTTAATTTTTA
>JAQFXP010004368.1:0-10809 GCA_034693685.1 Belba bartosi
AACTCATTTGGAGATCGGTTTGAGTCGACTCAACGACGAGTGTTTCGAAGGCTTTGATTCAATTTATCCGAATTTAAGGTCATTTAAACTGAATATTGAGAACAAATTGAGTGAAGAGACTGTGAATACAATTCGAAAAATCAAGGTTTTGAATGAGTTTGAGTACAGATTTTTGTATTATTTATAAGTGAATTATTATTTTGTTTTCAATTTTTTATTTAAATTTCATTAATTACTTCCATTTATTAATCAAATGAGAGATTTTGATCTTTAAGTTTAAGTGATAATAAATTTGATTTTGTATTTATTTATTAAATAACTCAACATTTTTAATAAAAGCTTTAATTCAATTGTAATTATTATAATTGATTTCAATAAAATCAAACTTTTGTTTAATACAGTCAAAGTTGTCTACTGTGTAGTTGTCTGTTGTGTATAGCCGTATAGTGTGTACAATAAATAATTATTTGGCGGACCCGCTATACAACGTAATGTTAAAAACATTTTGTGTTGTGAAGACCCGAGTTGTGTATTGTTCTCTATTGTATAAGATTTTTGTTGCACTTACTACCATTTTTAATTATGTGTAGGGTAAAAATTTAAAAATTTATATATAATTTTAATATATTTTAAAATTAATTTATTAAAAAAATATAATATAAAATTTAATAGATACTAAAATTAAATAATGTTTTAAATAATTGATTTTAACACATATTAATTTAAAATTTTTAATTAAGCTATTCTAATTATAATATGTGCTATGAGCATGCCTATAAATTTATAAATCATGATAATTGGATCAAATAATAGTCTTCTGAAGACGATCTTACCATCAGAAGATAATTGGATCAGTTAATGGTAATCTGAAAACATTTCTGCTATTAAATGATAATTGGATCAATTACTGGTAATTTATAAACATTTAAAGAGAATGGCTTGGTTTACTTTTTATAGCTCAAGATTTTAATACTGTCATTTTCACAATGATATGTAATCTATTCAATAATTGTTTACATAAAAATTTTTCTTCAAACTATAAACAACATTGCATAACGCTGTGTTTTATTCTCAAATTTCAAACTTAATTTACAGACAAACTAAAGGAAATATTTTAATTATTTTTTTGCTATCACATACATATTTTAAAGAAGAATTAATAATTAAAGAAAATGTTTATATAAACAATTTTCTTGTGACGAAAAATAATGTTTTAAAAATATAAACACAATTTTCATAGTGATGCCTAAGTGCAACCAAAGGCAAAGGGGGGGGGGTTATTTTTAAGCTGTTTTGATATTATACAATTTATTTTTAAAAAATCTTTGGTTGCACTTGGGCGTCACTATGAAAATCGTGTTTATATATTTTAAATGTCATTTCCCGTCACAAGAAAATTGTTTATATAAAGATTTTATTTAATTATTAATTTTTCTTTAAAATATGTATGTGATAGCAAAAAAATAATTAAAATATCTCATTTAGTTTGTTTGTAAATTAAGTTTAAAAATTATTAACTGTAAGAAGATATTGTATTTTATAAATGTGCTCTTTAGATATAGCTGTTAGAGAAATATATTTTGAGCAATTTATTATTATATTGTATAATTTTATCATGATTAAAATAAAGGGAATATCCGTCGAGAAATAGGGTGCAAAAAATTTTAGAACTTTTTAATGTTAAAAGAATACTCAATTTGAAAAATCTTATTTAAAACTTTTCCGTTTAAAATGAAACGAAATTCTAAAATTAGGTCATCTAAAGACTGAAAAACTGAATCAAGTGATATCAATTTTATCTTCGGGAAATGATGGGAAAGTTGTCATTTTTATATAAATGCTCATGAAGATTTTTTTTAAGTAGCGGTTCCTTAAGAATATCTTAACTCAAAATACATTCACAGATCAATTCTATCTTAAGTTTTACATTTTTAACTTATTATTTATTTGAGTAATTTTATAGCAATCAAATTTTTTATCAATCAACTTATTTAATCAAATTATTTATTTTCAAAATTAAACAAGTAAAAGTTGACTAATAAAAATATTATAACTATACAATTACTTAAATAAATAGTAAGTTAAAAATATAAAACTTAAGATATAATTGATCTGTTAATGTATTTTGAGTTAAGATATTCTTAGGGAACCGCTACTAAACTTATCATTGAAAAAAATCTTTATGCTTATAACTTATAAGCGAATGTTTGTGTATCGTTGAATAACCTTGGCCTACTTTTTGCTATGAAAATCTTAACTTATATTTGATAAAAATCAGTTTATGGAATCCCTTTTGCCATCTATTGATAGGTTATACAAAAACACTAAAAATATAAGCACGTAAAAAATAATTATATTTATAATCTGTTAATTTTTATATTATTTTAAGTGACCAGGATCAGACAATTTTTCAACTTTGATTATACAGTATTTGCGAGAAAGAGCTAATTTCTTATTTAATAATTAATTGCAGTTATATCTCAAAGCCTAACCTCATCGCAGACTTTAAGTACAAACCGTTTGAGTCATTGAGTTTATAACAACACAATCTCGGCCCACTCCTACTATCTATTTCTCATTTCTAAATTGCTATAATTTGCAACAAATAATTTGTTAAATGTATAAAAATTAATTAATATTATTTATTATGTAACATGTACCGTTTAATATATTACCCTTTAATTTGATAATATTTAACAAAAATTGGGGTTTTTTTTAATTATATAAATTACTTGCATTTAAATTAAATTAAAGTTTTTAAGATTTAATTTTTAAACACTATTTTTAATATTGATTTATTAATAAAATTATTTTGCAAAAAAATTTATAATAGATTTGTTAAGAAAAATATTTTATTAAATAAACAGGTTGTTTGCTGAAATAAAAATTTTTATTTTATTAATAATTAGTTTAATAAATAAAGATGTTTATTTAATTTGTTGTTTAAACTAAATTTCTGTCATTTTTGTTCAATTTATTAGAAAATTGTTAAAAAAAACTAAAAATATATTAAATTCTTATATAAATCAATTCACAACCAGTTTATACGTTGAGTTATGCTAATAACATGTTTTTAAAATAATAAAATAAATTTAATAAAGCAAAAATAAAAACTAACAATCAGACTAATTTTATTGTTTAAAAATCTAAACTAAAATATTTTATTTTTACAAATTAGATTCTACTACTATTTGAAATCCATTCAAATAACTCTATATATAGTTTAATATTTTGTGAGTAATATACAGATAAATGTAAAATACTCTTAAAAATTGTTTTAAAAAATTGAAAAATATTTGAAACCTATGTTTAAGTAAATTGTTTTTATGTTTAAAATATATGCTTTTGATTCATATTGCTTTTGATTCATTGATTTTATTCAATTTCAATAAAATGCATTTTTTATACATTTTCTGTAGTATATAATCATAAAATCAAATTTAATATAGAGTTCTATTGAGTCTCAATGGAAATTGTTTCAAGTACATTTTCTACTTTAGATAAAATAAATTCCATTACTGTTTCTAACATGCACGAAATCTATTTTAAAACTTTTATTTTATTGAATATTGTAATAATAGGTTTGACGTTTTATTGAATAAAATTTAATGTACCAGAACAAACAAAAAAAATCAAATGTAAAATTTATCTTTTATAAATTTATTTTTTTTGTTAACAAAATATTGTTTTTTAAACTTAAAAAATATTTTTATATATTAAATATAAAATAATTTGAGAATATTTGTAAAATTTAAGATTAAAATTATTTTACTTAAATAACCATAAAAAACAAAAATCGAGACAAAATTTAAATGTAATTTCTTTATAAATTTTAATTTTTTAAGAGAATATTTTTGATAAGAAGTTGAAGTTAGTTTATTAATTAACAGATTTGCACAATTTATTAAATTAATAGATGATAATTATCTAAGATGTCATAATTTAAAAAGATTAGTGTCGGTAAACTTATTGGCGATTTTGCTTCGCGCAATAAAAACAATTGAATTGTTAAACGCTTTACTTTGGAAGACATTTATTGAAATCCTTGTTTTGGCATAATTTATTGAATAAAATGTTATTTAAATGTCAAAACACAGTCAGGAAGTGGTCAACAGAATGAAATAGATTCTAAAATCAGAAGGGTTTAAAGGTTTTCTTATTCAAACATTGTTAAATTGGGAAATTTTGTCACTTTTCCGACAAATGTCACTGGTTTAAAAAATTTTATTGATACATATCATTCCGACGGGAATTATGTGTTTTGGCCAGACTAATCTTCGGCTTATTAGTTGAAAAAAAAACAGTTTCTATGTGTGAAGGCATCGGAATCAATTTTATGCCAAAGTCTTTAAATCCACCAAATGTGCCACAAATTAGACCAATTAAGACATTTTAGGCTTATTTATGGCAAAAATTGTATGAAAAGGGTTGGACTACTAAACAAATTCCGACATTTATTTAGATAATTAGATATATTATACGTAAACGACAAGAAAGTTTATGCCAAAACTTAATAAAAGAGGTAGAGACTAAAGTTCGAACTGCGGCCGATATGGGTGTCCTTTCATTAATTTATTAATATTTTTATAAACTTTAATAAATGTATTTTTTGTGATATAAACTTTAATTTTAATTAATTTATTTGAAATAACCCTAAATTATATATAAAATTTTGTCTCGATTTTTGTTTTTTATGGTTATTAAATACTATATAATGTTTAATATTTTTTGTTTAAATTATAATAATTATATATTTTTAAAAATATATAATAATAATATATATTTTTAATATATAATAATTATAATTTTATATTTAGCAACGTCAATTTTAAATCTTAAATACTAACATTATATAACATAATTAAAAAAAATTAATGTTTAATAACATAGACTTTATTGTAGTTCATATGAATTCAGTGAAATAAACGCAATTTCACTTAACGTCAAGTATAGAACACAAAAACTAATAACACTATTTCGCACATATTCTCAACATTTCGAGCCTAAACAGTAATGTCAGTAATAATAGTTAGGAATCGACGGAATTTATTGTGAATTTTTTCAGATCAGCAAATATTAAACACTTTTAGTATGCGTTTTCTTTAGCCTTTTTTATTATTTTCGACAATATTTTATCCGATTTTTTCTCGCAATTCACGTCTATATAAAAGTCAATCTATTGTTAAGAGTTAAAGAAAATCGCATTTTTATGCGACGACAGGAGAGAATATTCTGCACATTTCGCCAGAATATTCTCAACTATTTTTTGCGTTGTTTAGCACAAAAATAACTTAAATATCTTTAGTCATAAAATACATTAACTGAATAGCAAAGTGCGAATAAAATTGTATTATTTTAACTCAAAAAATCATATCAAAGCCAATAAATTAGATGAAATCCAAAGGAATAAAACTAAATATTTTTCTTATTTATAGTGTATTTAATGCATAAAAATTTTTATTTTATTTTTATCCAATTTTACGTTTCGATGCATTTCTATTTAAATACGAATAATAAAATGAATACTAAAGATAAAAATTCTTATTTTGTATAAAAGATTTTACTTTTTAAATATACAGTTGCGTCTCATTATACAAACATTTTATTTGTATATATTTTTAATTTTTTTAGTGCATTTATTTTAAATTTAAAGTGATAATATTTAATGATTTATTTTGTTATATTTATTTATGCTTGCGCAATTAATATTTTTAATCAATTTATACTTGTGTAATTTATATAAATTAATTACTTTTACTATTTTTTATTTATATATATATCAAATATAACTAAATCTTAAATAGAAAATAAAATATACAAATTATAATTTTAAAAAGTTGACTAGAATGTAATAAATGCAACATTCTATATAAAATATATCTGGAACAAAAATGTTTTTAGCAAAATTTATTAATATTGAAAAAATAGTTTATTGTTTTTTAAGCAAATATTTAATTTTGTTTTGTTAACTTTGCATTTAAGTTTTAGCTAATTTTATTTAAATAAAATGTTTACAAAATATTTGATTTAAATAAATTCAAAATAAATAATTAATTATGTGTTACTTTAGTTTAATTATTTTTTTGATGTAAAATTTGCTCGCCAATTATTTTTAAATATAAATATATATTGTTATTATTTTTAATTAATTCAACAAGACTGAAATATATTAAAAAATTATATAAAAATCTCGGAATTCTCTAACATGCAAAAAATAATAAAAAAATTTATTAAAGTTTTACTGTCGATCAAAAAGTCATTTGATTGTCAAACGCAGAGATTTTATTACATCCAGAAAATGATTGATTTATATTTAATTCACTTATTTTGTATTCAATAAAAAATAATTTTATCACAAAATTTTTATGCAGTATTGAACAAACAAAAAAAATCTCACAAAAACCAATTTTATATGCAAAAAAAATCTAAACTTGCCAAAAACTAGCAAACTAAAAAAAATATCAAACTACATAAAAAAATAAAATAAATAAACATTTATTTAGATATCAAATTAAATAACATGATTTATACGAAAAATATATTGTTTGATAAGAAAAATATTGAATAAAATTCTTATATTTTGATGACTTTTCGCCGCAGCCTATGATTACAAGTCATACATAACTGGGCGCACACGGAATGCAATGCCGGTTCGATTTTCCGACTGACAAACTCGATTAGTCGAATAATTATTTACTTTCATATTTGACCCGATATTTGTTGACACTATTCTATCCAATTCTGCACTAATATTCTCTACTTAACCCCAAAAGCGCTGCAAATATTTGATATAATAATAATAGTAATAAGAAAACAGAACCAAAAAGTTATAATACTTTTTCAAAGCAAATAAAACTCTTCTCATTATTACACTCAATAATTAAGTTATATTGTTATCGGGTTTTGTTGCAAAAATAATATTGGCATGTTGATGTTTGTACAGTATGAACAAGAGTGCAATAATTAGTTTTTTCCTTTCATTGTATTGCTTAAATTATAATGTTGAAATTTTTATAATGTAATATAAGTAACATGTTTAGATTTAACAAGCTAATTTGTTTTTTATTTAGTTTGAATTTAATTTGTATGTTATTATTAAAAATTATTTCTAAATTATTAACATGTTAAATTTAGATCTTTAGTAAAGTGAAGTTAAAAGCCAATATATTTTTAATAATGTATTTTATCAGGTTATGTTTTAGTCATTATTTTTATTTGGTTTAGCTTGATTTAGAGTAATTTTGTTCCAGATTACTTAACAAGAAGCATAAAAATCAATTTATTCTTTTTGTTTCTAATCTTTTATGTAACTAATTCTCTGTTGAAATAATAGCTTATATTATAATAGCTTCTGGTTTTGATTGATTAGCTGAACAGCAAAGAAGAAAATTTCTTTTTAGCAAATATACCGATAGATATATAGCCCGAAAAATGTCGACAAAATTTAATAAGACTTTTCAGAATAGTCTACAGCTATGTCTGTATCAACTCTCTCGCCAACCCTCCCCTCAAAAACTAATAAGAGATCATAAATAACATAAATAAAAATTATAGCTTTCAATAAAAGTAAAGTAAAAGAGGTTTTGTGTCGATCGATAAAAACCAATTTCGTCTCCGCTTTTATGTACTAATATATAGACTCGAGTTATATATATATTCGAAATGACAAATAAATATTTGCCAATTTATATCACTTTTAAAAATGTTTTTGTATTGTTAAAAAGCTAATCAGCAAAAGTTTACTCTGAACATATTTTTAATAAGCCGGATAGAAATTGGGTCATTCTAGACAGGTAATTTTTTAAAATTAAATTTTATTTTAAAGTAATTGGTTGCTTTTTTATAATTGAAACATTTTATTTATTTTTTAAATAATTTAATTTTTTTAAATATTTTAACATGCTTTTATTAATTGAATTATATTTTTAATTAATCTTGATTATTTTAATAATTAATATATTTAATTTTTATATCAAAATACTTTATTATAAATTATTTATTTGTGTAAAACTTATGTTGTTTAAAAAATTAATTATCTAGAACAGTAATTATGTAGGTTTATTTTTAAAAATTTGCCAGCATTAGATTTAATTCAGTTAAATTAGACTTATTTTAGTTTAGACAGTCAAATTTCTAAATACATATTTGTAACATGCACATTATTTTTCTTTTTGTTAATACTCCAACACTTATATAATGAGAAAAATATATAATAAGATATTATACGTAATAATATCCAACTAAAGCAAAAGTCTGGCCATTAATTGCAATGCAATCCCAGTATTATTTGCAACGATTATTGTTATTACTGTTATATTCGGAGACAGTTCTCCGTCTCCTATCAAATAATCATAAGAGTATTACAGCTATTGTTTGTCTTTTATCTTAAATTCGTTGTCAGTTCTCACTTCTATTTGCAATAAGAAAAATCAAATACTAATACTAATACTGTTTTATATTAAAAACTAACTTTGCCATTCTAGTTTTATTATACAATCATCTATTGTAATTGATGATATTTGTACTTATAATTAAATTCTAAGTTATTCATGTTAAAATATACTAGTTTAAATTAATTTTGAAACTGTTTACAAGTGTTGTTATAGAATAGTTTTTTAGTTTAAGCTGTAAAATTTTTTTATATAGTTTAAATGTTAAAAAATATATGACATCTGTTTTAATGTTATATTTTAAATAAATATTATAGTGTTTATTTTTTATTTAAAAATTTATACAATTTTAATATTTTAATATTTTGTTATTATGCTTGACTAATTAAATATAGACATAAAAATAAAACATGTTATAATTTATAAAATTTACTTACTATTTAAAAATCAATTCAAATGAAATATGTTATTTAGATATTTAGAAATTTAATCTTCAAAACTAACAATATAAAAATATAAATTTTAGTAACTGTAATAATAATAAAAATTTTAACTAGTTAAATAAAATTTGTCATAGTTGTATTTTGTCAAGCAAACTTTTTTTTCTTACTTTCAATTTGATTGAATAAAAAACTTTTTTTTAAAACAAATATTGTTCTCATGTCTACCGGATATACAAAGCCTTTGGGATATTCTTTAGTTTAGGCTTTGACTGAATTGATTGATTCAGACGTTATGAACAAAAATATAATTTCGACGTTAACTCAGTTGGGATTTAATGGCAACAAAAAACATAACTATTTCTTACAATTGAATAAAAATACGAAAAAAAGAGAAAATTAATTTGAAATATTGGAAGTGATGAAAATGTCTAATATTGTTGTTATAATTTTGTCTTTTTTTTATTATAACATTTTTTTTATTTAGTTTTTATATATAATTTGATATATTTTTGTTAATATTTTAAAAACATTTTTATAATTAATGATTAATAAAAAAAAAATAATAACAAAAATTACAAACAATATACGATTTTATTTAATGTATTTTAAAGGATTATTAATAAATTGAGCTTATCACAATAACAAAAAGTTGCATGACACTTATTTTTATTATTTTTCTATACTATAAATTATAGTGTATAGTAAAAACAAAATTTTATCAAAATCTCAACTTGTATAAATCATATTTAAAAATACAAATACATAAAATTTGTTTTGAAAAATATTTCACATAATTACGACAAATGATAAAAAATAATTGAAATGTTTTAAAACGAGTAATAAATTTTTCGCAAAACACTTTCGTATAATTGGTTTAATTTATCAAAAAATATTTCGACAAAAAGTCACGTTATTTGTCTACAGGAAAAAAGAAAAGAAAATAAATAATGAGAAAAAAAAAAAGTTTTTTAATTTAATAAAACGTAATAAAAAGTTTAGATAAAACAACGAAAACATTGGAAAAAAACTCTTCAAACGTATTGAATGCAATGCATTAAAGAAGATATAAGTTATATAAACACAAAACACTAGAGACTACGGTAGAAGTGGCCGAAAATAATATATATATATAATATATAGAATAATATATATAATGTAAAAAATATATAGAAATTGTGTTAATATAAATTTATATAACAATTCGATATATATATTCTCGAAGTCATAACCAATTTTGCAAGACTTTGATATAACATCAGAAGTATATTAAAAGTTACGACAAAAAACAAGAACTATATGTAATACAATAGAGACGATATTATTAGAACTGGATCTGTAAAAAGAGTCTCCCCCCAAATGTCATAACTTTAATATGCCTATTTTTAACAAATTAATTAATTGTCTAGTTATACTTAAATTCTTAAAGTTATAAACAAATTTGGGTAGAGTTATAGAAACTAGATTATTTTAAATAGGTATTTTTATATTTATATATTTTTTAAATTAACAAAGTTAAGCAATAGTTACTAAAATTTAATTTTTCCAGACTAAATTAGGATTAGATTAATTAGATTAATTATTTTATAATTAATTCACAAAGATTTTTGATACAGTATAAACTCAATTTTAGCAAATTAAATTATAACAGAAATTATAAACCGACAGGGAGGGCTGTAAGCTAAAAGCAATTAATTAGAGCAAAATTTAATTTAGCACCAATCAATTGCTAAAATTGAGTTTATACTGTAATGTAAAAAATATTTTAAATAGTTTTAATATTAAAGTTTCTAAAATTAGATTTTTGTAATTAGAATTTTCTAAGTGAAACCTTGGCGAGATAGAGGAAATCTAGTTTTGCACCTTTTTATATACAATTCGATTTTTCTCCTTTCTTATATTTTTTTTCGCTCACATACTATACTTTAATCTCTTTTTGATAACAAAATAAGTGTTGGCTTAAAGTTAGGCTCAATTCT
>JAQFXP010004369.1:0-10808 GCA_034693685.1 Belba bartosi
GTATTTATGATAATATTATATATTCATCAAGTAATTTAAATATTTTAAAACATGCTAAATTAGTAGTTAATTTTTTTAAAATATAAAAAAAATTCAAAAAAATTATTTTTTATTTTATACTTGTTACATCATAGATAAATTTTATGATTATAAATAAATCTGCTAGGCTATAAATTTTTTTATTATAAAAAAAATTAATAAAAATTTCACCTGCAAAAAATCAAATATAAAATAATTATTAATTATTAAATTTTTCTTGATAAAGGAATCATTGATTAAAATCCATATTAATAAATAATATATTAATTAAAAATCTAAATAACTGAAAATAAATTAATGTTAGGTTAAATTATGTTAATTATTTGATCAATCATAAAATTTAATAACTCAACATGTTTTTTAATTAATAAAATTTATATATAATTTTTTAGAATCTGTTTTAATATGTTAAAATAATAATTACAAACCTAACATGTTTTAGTAAAATTAAATTACTTATTTAATATATAACATTATTTTAAGCAGGAATAAATATTAGTAAAATAACTTATAAAAAGAAAAAAATATTAAAAAATATAATAATGGAAATTTTTAGAAAATTAAGTTATTTTAAGTTTATATTAACATTAATTTTATTGTTAAATATATTGATAATAATTTTGTCAATATTTAAACATAATAATCAAATCAAAAGTGTAATAAAAAGTGTTGAGAAAAGTAAAATCAAAAGCGTTTTAAACAATTTATTCAACGACTCGACAAACAGAAGAAAAGATACGAATGATCCGATTCTAGTAGTGCCTAATATCGTACACTACGTACAGTTTGGTAATAATACCCTAAAATTCGCACACTTTATATCGATATTGTCTGTACTTAAAAACCAAAAACCGAATCAGTTATACATTCACTGCGATTGCGACCAAATGTTGGGTAATTATTACGAAAGAGTCAAACGAATTGCTAAAATAGTCAAAACCAAACTAATAGTTCGAAAAGTTGTTAAACCAAAACAAATATTTGGACGTAAAATAAGCAAGAGATATGAAAACTGGCATGCTAGTGACATTACACGCTTAATGGCTCTATCTAAATATGGTGGTATATATTTAGATAATGACTTTTATATTGTTAAATCATTGGACGTGTTTCGCAAATACGAGTTTACAATAACAGATATTAGAAATCATCATGTATCAAATGCTATAATTTTAAGCAATAAAAACGCAAAGTTTTTGAAACTATGGATAGACTCGTATCGGGATTTTAATCCGAATAATTGGGGCTATAATTCATTAATATTTCCTAAAATTAATTTATTGCAAAAATGGCCGCAATTGGCTCACTTGCTGATGAACGCTGAATTTGGCCATGAACGTGCTGAAGCCTGTGATCAGTTATATAATAGATATGACCCAAATTGGAGAAATTATTTTGCTATTCATTTAGCAATGCGTGGAAATACTGTCAATTGTTATAAATGTAAGAAATGTACATTTTCAAGAAATGCGCCATATAACGAATTAACTGTTAGAAAGTTAAATGTTACTTTCAGTGAAATGGCAATAGATTTGTTAGATTTTGAGTTAAATAATATTAATTAATATCTCAATAAAATTACCAGATATTGAATATATGAAATGTATTTTTTATTTAATATAAGTCAATTTTGTGTTTTACATATCAACTTATTAACAAGGAAATACTTATTACTAATAAGTTATTAGTAATAAGTTATTAACTTATTGTAAAATAATATAAGCTTTAGGTTAGTTTAGTTTTAATTTTTTACAATATTATTATTGGTTACAATTAGGATTAACATTAATAGCAATAATATCGGGAAACCATAAATTTTTAGCCACATATACTGAAAATAGATATTAATAGCATCGGATAAATTATTGAAAGCAAACTCATTAATATGTAAAAATCTAATAAAAATATTAAATTTTAGATACAAACGTGGTTAGCATGTTGCACAAATACAATAATTTCCAGTTTGAGTTAATGCTAACAAAGTGTATTTTTTCTACTCTGTTGTTTTATATTAATTTAACATTTGGCTGATATCACATATTATTTGATATACAACTAGCCTTGGATTAACACATGTAGTTAACAGCTATGATGCCTCATAAATAAATAGGTTTTAATAATCTTTTCTGATTTTAAAAAATTTAATTTATTCTCATCCCCTAGCAATTGGTCAGAAAAAATGTTTCCTCCTCGACTTTTTGCCGGCTGGCAAAAATTTTTTTTTTCGAACAAAATTAGGAAATCCCCATAAATTGGTGCTAATTCCGGTTTAAATTCAGTTAAATTGATGAAATGTTTATCATAAATGAATGGCTTTTTAGCTTTTTTGAAAATATCCTTTTCCTGACCCCGTCCCCCCCCCCTGAAATGGATCAACTTCTCAATTCCTGGTCATAATGGTATACGTTTTGGAAGCTAGATAAAATTTATTTTAATTGGTGTCTGATATGTTATTTTTAAGTCAAGTTCAGACTATTTTAATAATTAGTTATAAAAAGTAAAACTCAAGCCTTTGAAAAACAAAATATAAAAGCATTTGTTTAAATTTATAACGGCTTTTAGTGTTTTGTAAACTATAATTACAATTAGTAAAATTGATATTTAAAAATGTTTACCCGTTTAAAATATAAAAAAGTATTAAAATTGCAATCAGCTTGGTTAGTTTTTAGCTTTGCAACTTTAATTAATTATTTTTCTAATTTTCTAACAATATTAAAATTTTATATTTTAACATATTTTCTGAAAAACCAATAAAATTTAAATTTATTTTATTTTATTTAATATAAAAAATAATTTTAAAAATCTGTTTTTATATTGTAAAAATTTAAATATTAATACAAAAGTAGAATTAAATAACATATTTATTCTTGAATAATATATTAAATATTTATAAATATTAGCATAATAAAGTGTAAAGAGCAAACGAATAATAATACAAAATCAAATAATGTATATTTTAAGTAAAATAAGTTATTTTAAACTTATATTAACTGTAATTTTATTAATAAATATATTGATAATAATTATGTCAATATTTAAAAATAATAATCAAATTAAAAGTGTAATAATAAGTGTTGAGAAAAGTAAAATCAAAAACGTTTTAAACAATTTATTCAATGACTCGACAAATAGAAAAAAAGGAACGGATGATCGGATTCTATTAGTGCCTAATATCGTACACTACGTACAGTTTGGTAATCATACCCTACAGTTCGCACACTTTATATCGATATTGTCTGTACTTAAGAACCAAAAACCAAATCAGTTATACATTCACTGCGATTGCGACCAAATGTTTGGTAATTATTACGAAAGAGTCAAACGAATTGCCAAAAAAGTCAAAACCAAAATAATAGTTCGAAAAGTTGTTAAACCAAAACATATATTTGGACGTAATATAAGCAAGAGATTTGAAAACTGGCATGCTAGTGATATTACACGCTTAAGGGTTTTATCTAAATATGGTGGTATATATTTAGATAATGATTATTATATTATTAAATCATTGGACGAGTTTCGCAAATACGAGTTTACAATCACAGACCTTAATGAAGAACATTTATCAAATGCTATGATTTTAAGCAATAAAAACGCAAAGTTTTTGAAACTATGGATAAACTCGTATCGGGATTATAATCCGAAAGATTGGGGCTATAATTCATTATTATTTCCAAAAATAAATTTATTGCAAAAATGGCCTCAATTGGCGCAACTGGTGATGAACTCTGATTTTCTCAATTACCATCCTGAAGTCTGTCATCAGTTATATAACAGATATGACCCGAATTGGAAAAATCATTTTGCTATTCATTTAGCAATGCGTGGAAATAATGTAAAATGTGAGAATGTAAAATGTAACAAAGTAAAATGTAACAAAGTAAAATGTAATAAGTTTAAATCTTCAAATATTACTTATAACGAATTAACTGTTAGACATTTTAATGTTACTTTCAGTGAAATGGCAATAGATTTGTTAGATTTTGAGATAAACACTATTAATTAGTATTTCAATAAAATTTCCAAATATTGAATAAATGAAAAATCAATTTTTAAATATAAGTCAATGTTGTGGTTTACATATCATCTTATTAACAAGTCAAAACTTATTAGTAATAAGCAGAGTTGCTTTTTTAAAAAGATTTTTGTTAAAAAATAGAATCGTTGTTTTTGCCTTGGTCATCTGATTAACTAATATTTATTTGCATACATTGTATGTTTAATAGCATGTGAACAAGTGCCCCAAAAAGTCAATTAGAAACCAATTTAAACTTTTAAAAATTAAAGATTGCAACTCTATATTTATATATATAAATTTAAAATTAATATTTTAATTAATAATTAAAAATTTTATTTGTGATTTCTATACACATTAAAAATTGACGACAATAATAAGAACATATTTTAAAGCAGTGAGAGGCAATTAGTAAAGTTCAAAAGTGTTAGTTAGCTCTTTTACTGTTTATTAAACATACAAAAACATGTTATCTGAATAGGCTTTAGATAGGCTTTGCTAGTTTTTGCAAATATATTGTAATAGGATTCTAATAGGATTTTAAAGCATCTACGTTTATATTAAATTTTTCTGGTAAATAAAAATTATAAATAATAAAATTTTAAAGTTTTTCAAAATTTGTTTTTATTAAATTTTAAATTTATTATTTTTAACTATTTTTATTGAAAGATACATAACTGCATTTAAAGTGAAAAAATATTCAAAATTAAAATGTATTAATATTAATTTTTATTTATTAATTTTTATATTTTTATTTTTAAATTTGTAAATATATATTACACAATATAAGGATAAAAAATATTAAAATTAATTTTGAAAATAAAATATAATAAGCAATAGATAAATTAATAATTACTTAAATTAGTTTTAAAAATTTTAATTAAATTTTATTACTAAACTGTAATATTTATTTTAAATTAAATTTATATTTGTAAACAAAATAAGATAAAGTAATATGGAACCCAGTGAAATTGAAAAAATTCTTTATAATTTATTTGCAAAAATTAAATTTCTAATTTTTATTTAATTAATAGAAAAAATAAAATTAATTAAAAGAAATTTTAATATTTACAAAACCTGATATCAACCTTAATATCTTTCGAAAAATATATATCAAATTATAAAATATTGATTAAACTTAATTCATTTCTAAAATTGCAATAAATACCTTATTCAAAAATAATAGTTAACTTTATTTTGTTTTTAATAATTAAATTTTATTAATTTTTTATATCATCTATTAATTGCTTATAAAATATTATCTAATAATTTTTGATATAAATAAAGAATTTTAAGTATATGTAATATTTATTTACTTAAACCAAATAATTTAATTGTAATATTATTAATGCGGTTAAATTGTTTTAACATTATTAATGCAAATAAATTTATTTATATTTAATAAATAATATTTTTTTAAATTTATATTATAAATTTAGTAAATAAAAAATTTTAAAATCAGAATAATAAATTAAATTATTTAAAAAATTTTTAAGTAAACTTTATTATTAGACTATAATATTTATTTTAAGTAAAATTTTAATTTGCACACAAAATAATATAACATTAATTTGACAACAAAAAATTTTATTTATAATTTATTTGCACATTATAAATTTATAATTTTTGTTTAACTAATAAAAAAATTAAATTAATTAAAAATCTGTTTTTTTTATAATTGCTGACTTGAATTTGTCACTAATGCATCGTTATCGGTCTTTTACCATTTACATTATCTTCAATTATGTGGTCACACAATGACCCATTGATAATATTTTATTAATAACTGAGCGCAATATAATTACTTGAATTTTTCTACCAATAATTTTAATCTATTAAATTTGTTATTAATTATTTTAAAATATTAATTAATTTAATTGTAATTATTTTAATTATTATTTAGTTTAATTAATGAATACAACTTAAAAGAAATAGTAATATTAAATAATAATTTCTCAAAAACCCAATTTTAAATACAAAATTTACTTATTATATAGAGCAAAATGTTATAATACGAAGATTCTAATAGCTTGCTAAAAATTTTTTTATTAAATATATTTGAATAATACATACATTAAATTAAAAATATAAAATTAAAATTTTTAAATAACAAATAGATTATATATTATTTTAAAAAACTATTAATTCTTAAGCGCAAACCTAATACACCTTTTTTAATAACTGTAGTTTGTGAGGTCTGGTCATTAAAAGAGATTAAAGCTTATAACCTAATGCTCAAACGCTGCCCACAAATAATTTCTAACAATGCATGTTTCAATTATATAAAATCCAAAATTATTTAATTATATAAAAACCAAAATTTAAATATAATTGAAAAATTTTATGACGAAAATTTAATATTTCATAAATTTAATTGCAATAAATTAGTAAATAAATATTAAAACAAACAATTTAATTTTGAGACTTTTGTCCAAATAATAATTATAGCTTTAAATTTTAATGCACCTGAACTTAGCTTTTAAATTTATTTAAATAGCATTTTGACAATATTTTAAAATCTATTTTAGTTTAAATTACAGCTTATTTTAAAGCATTGACACATTATTAAATAAATTGGTGTAACACAATATTTTTTTATTTAAAATTAAATTTTATTAAATTTTGTTAAAATTTTTAAATTAATTAATAATTTATTTTTAGTCTAAAATAACTAAATAATAAATTAAATAATTAAGTAATAATCAATTTACTAAAAATTAAATTTATTAAATACACAAAATAAGAAATATCAAATGTATTATTGGTAAAATATTCTTATAAGTTTAATAAAATGAATAAGGTTTGATAATGTAATATACTTTGATTATATACTGTATTTAAATATTAAAATTAAAATAATTATTATTGTTTAAATTTTAATCAATATATTTGGATTGATTGAAATGACAGTAATTATTAAATTAATAATATAAACTTTTATTGTGATAAAAAGCTTTGAAAATTAAAATTTAATTTTATTCATATTAATTAAATTATATTTGGTTCGTTAATAACGATTAAATTTAAATCTGAAATATTTTATTTAATGAAAGTTTTTTTTAAAATAAACTGTGTTAATATTTAAATTAGGTTTTTGGCTACATTGAAGAACAATTATAAAATAAATTATAAATATTTCTAATAAATATTTTTAAAATAAATATAAAAATATGACGAGTGTAAATAGCAAACATTATAATAACAAAAATTTAAACGCTATTTTTAAACATTTATAATTAAATTATTATAAATTTAAAATTTTGTATACCGTTTAAATTTTTTTGATTGACATGCCGATAACGGCATATTAGCTTTTTTGTAATTATGGTCAAAATTATTAATAAAGGTATAGAGTATGCGCGGAAACACGGTAATATTAAAATTTAAATTTTTGGAAAAGTATATAAAAACAATATATAATTTTCATAAAAATTTTATTAATTAAACTGTACAATTTTTAAATATTTTATTTAATTTATTCAAACAATATCGATTATATTTATTTTGGATAAAATTAAATCGCAGTTTAAATTTTAATATTACCGTATTTCTGCGCAATATTTTTATTTAATTTACTCATTTAACTTAAAGTATTTATAAAAATTTATTCTATTAATTAAATTTAATATTTATTATTAACTTAAAAATCTAAAAAATTAATTAATAAAAAATAATTTATATTTTAATTAACTCTATGTAAATCCTATTAAAAACAATTGTAAAATTTAGAAAAAAAAATTATTTTGTTGATAATTTTTTTCTAATTTACCATTTGTTTTAAAAATTTATAATAAATTTTTTAATTTTTTAATTCTAGTTTTTTAAAAATAAAATTTACAATTACTTGAGATTATCTATTCATTTAAAAATTAATTAATAATTTAACTTTATAAATTTGAGTTTTTTATTATTATAAAAAAGAAATTTATATTATTTTTCAATAAATCTTTAATTTATTACAAAAATAAATAAGATTATTTTATAGCTTGTCTAAAATTTTAAAAAAATAATAGATTTGTATTTTCAGAAATCTCCATTATAATTCAATAAAATATCGAATTATTCTAAAATAAATTCCAACAAACATAACATAAACAGTTAAATTAATTTTAATATTAACACATTTAAAAAACAAAAAAAAATGAAATTTAATATTTAAATTAATTCAAAATTATTATTTTAAAATTAAATTAAAATTTTCAAAATCCTGAATTTTTATATTATTATTTATAAGTAATATTTAATATATTATTAACTAATAATATAAAATCTATATTTAAGAATTTGGCAAACTGCAATAAATTAAATGACATATTATAGCATTAAATCAATAATGAAACTTAAAAACAAATATTTATTAATTTTATTAATAATTTATATTTAAAAAGTGTTGGATGAGTTGCCGACAAATAGCTTATTTAAAATATCGTTTTAAAGTTGTCATATGCGGGTTAGACCGGTAAAGATAAGTAATCCAAATTAGTGTCGAGTTGTTCCAACATATGAATCGTTAGAGTTCTGGTGGAGGTTCCGGTGGAGGTTCCAAATTTTCCGTATGTATTTGTGCGTCGGATATAATCATCACTTGTCTCCACATTTACAACACAAAACAAATTTCAATATCAAATACATTTAATATAATAACAACTTAAATATAAAATACAATTAATACAAATTAGAGCTCAAGTTAACACATGAAGGCATATCTCAGTACTGAATATCAGTTATGGTTTACATTAGACTTTAATACATAAAATATCAATTTAAACATCATTCGAATCACTATAACATTTGTTATAAATCATAGATTTAAACTCAAACTTTGACTCTAAGCAAGTATGAGTCTATCTGCATAAAACAGTTTTATAATTTTTATTAACAAAAAATTTATTTTTAATTTAAAACGTAATTATTATTGTTATTATATATATAGAAATAAATTTATTTGTAAAAATAGTGTTTTAATTATACATTAGCAATACATGGTATATATTAATAATACTGGCACATTGAAATAACTAAATTGAGCAAAATGATAGATTTAATTAATAAATATCTGAAAAAATTTAAAGAATTTTTATATAAAAAAAACAAAATTTTTATAAATAAAAATTAATAAATAAATTTGTAAATTAATTCAAATAAAAATATTTATTTTCAACCAAAAATTCTAGTTTAATTTGTACATATTAAAGTTTCATTGTTTACCAGGATAAATTAAATCTATTTTTTATTAAAATTTTGACTTTTAAACTGTAAATACAGCTTTAAAAGTGTTGGATATACTAAAAATATATATAAATTCTCAACTCTTAAACACATTTAATCAATGTCTTAATAATTAAATATTAAGATTTTATTTAAAAATTGTAATAATTAAAGTCGGACAAAAATTTAAACAAATGTGTAAAAATGGCTAGTTAACTTTAAATAAAATTAAAAATATATTATTTAAATAATTTTTTATTTTTTTTAATTTTGTAAGTATCGTTAAATAGATTTTTAGTAATAAATTGTTAAATTTTTTGCAAATACATAATAAGCAAATATTAAGTTAAAAATAGTTAACAGTAGTAATAAATTATAAATTGTGTTATATTATTGAATTGTTTTTTATGGTATTAATGATGTGCTATTTTATTAGAGCGAGTGCTTGTGTGGGTTTAATGAAAGAACTGTGAATGAAAATAAGTTTTGAAAAATTATTACATGGAATGGTTACTATTTATAGTTTTTATAGTAGACCAGAATTTATGTGGGTTAGTTTTAATTTTAATGAAGAAAAACAATTTTGCCAACGTCTAAATTTTTGCTTTAATCATACGAATTTTTGCGTTAAATATTTTTGCGTTAATATTTGTAATAAAAATTTAAATTATTTAAACTTTTTCTTATATGGGGCAGAAAACGAATTATGCGTATAGAGTAGTTTATAAAATGATAGACATATATAATATCGCCAATGAATTTATTTGTTCAATCCTGACGTAGGTTAGAATATTGAAAAAATGGGTGAGATCAGTTTTATTTATTTTAATTAGTGGAAAAATAGTATTAAAGGACCGGGAAAAAGAATGGCATAGTAAGTATAGTTTATGTAATTTATTTTTACTACCGTTGATATTATGCTATTAAATAGAAAAAAATTTCGAAGAGGGTTAGGGTTTAATTAGATATCATCGGCGAAGAAAAGGCATGTTTTACGCACTTGAACCGACAGCGTTGGTTGAGACAACCCGCCACAAAAAACACACAATTGGAAAAACGGAAATAAGTTGCATAAATTTTCATCCACCGACTTTTGTCGGTCGGAGGGGATTAATGTCCAATTTGTCCAAAAGTAAGCCATTTTGGTGTCGGCTTTACTGGCGGAGATGTGGACACCATCTGAAAGCAACTACATGTTGTTCATCTACTTTACTTAAACTTTCCGATGATTAATTCAATAATTATCTTTAATTGATTTAAAATTTAATTTATTATCATTTATTTTAGAATATGTTCTAGACTACTTTGTAAACATTGTATTTAAAAACTGTTACAAATCGCATATTAAATTTATCATTTAAACTCAAATAATTGATACTTATTTTAAAATAATAAATCTGTAGCGATTGTATTGAATACTGCATCATCACTTTCATCTTTGCCACGTCAACTACTAACATTTGACGATATAAACCAGAGAAGCGCAACATCTCATAGTTCAAAAGAGTTGATTAACAATTTAACTGTTTGCTAAACATGCAAAAACAAT
>JAQFXP010004370.1:0-10808 GCA_034693685.1 Belba bartosi
TAACTAACTAACTAACTCTGATTATGACAAATACATTTAATATCAAATTAAATATTTAATTCTTAACTAAATTAAGTAATTTTAAACAAACCCATGTTTAATGTTTTTAAAAATTAAAAATAAAAGTATGTACAGTAAACTATAGTACAGTACAGTATGGTCTTTTAAACTAGGATAAAATTTTTTTAATATGCAGCACAATATTGACATTTTAAACCCAATAAGTTTTTTAAAAATAAAGTGATATTAAACTTTGAGTTGAAAATATATTAGAAAATAAGGTTTAAAACTTGATATCAAACTTAATTTATACACAAAAATCTGACTATTGCACAAAATTATGTTACATGCTAGAGAACATTTATCATAATTTTTAAAAACCACATTGTATATTAAATTTTGAAAATATATAGTATAAATTAGTTAAGACAACAACAACAACAACAATAATAATAATAACTTTTTAAATTTATCCAAGTATTGATTTACACAATTCTTGACATTATTACCAAAAAACTAATCTAAACTATATCTTTTGTAACTATTTTTGATAAAAATCAAAACTTTTTATTTATTCTGTATATTCATAATTCAGATATAAACAAAATAAATGTCCTAGCAATAAAAAAAAGCAAGTTAGAAATAAAATACAAACTATAATCAATCATAAAAAATGTCTACAAAGCATTTGAACACAAAAGATAAAAAGAAATATTTCATTTCTAATCAAAATTGTTTAAATATATTCTATTCATAAAAATAAATCATTGACCAGAGACTAAATGATTGATAGGATTCTAGTTTGAAAAGAGTTGAAAACATAATGAAAACTAAATTGACAAATATGTCATCAATTTATAGATTGAGAAAATAATTAAAAACCAATAATTAGTTAATTAACTGAATTGCGATTCACAGGTCTACCGGTGGAGACGTGTTTGGAGGCATTCGGCGGTCATTTCCTGAAGTACTGCCAACAGAACGGTTACGACAAGATATTGCGTGTTTTGGGCAGCAATTTGTACGACTTTCTGACCAACTTAGACAATCTTCACGACCACCTCAGCTCAATCTACCCCCATATGAGAGCGCCGTCATTCCGAGTGACCCAATCGAGCGAAGGCACAATGCTTTTGCATTACTATAGCGAACGCAAGGGTCTCAGCGCTATAGTCAAGGGTTTGGTTATTATTTTGAGTAAAGAGTTCTTCAACACTCAAGTGGTGGTGAAGACAGTGGAGGAATGCGGTGACGGACACGTCATACTAGAAGTGACCCAAAAAGTGACCGATGATGAGAACAGCGCCGGCTATTCGGCGACTCTCGTTCCGCACATAACTGACCAACACTTGAGTTCATTACCCAAAGACTTATTGTTTAATTCGGAAACGATTTGCAATGCATTTCCGTTTCATATGATATTTCGTCGAGACTTCCGAATCATTCAAATCGGAAACTCATTAAAACGTCTTTCGAAGAGCTTATGGCTGACCAACACTTCCCCCAAATTCGTCGATCTGTTTGTCATCAGTCGACCAGTGATTGAATGCACTTTCGATTCGATTCTCAATTATTGTAATCAAGTATTTGTGGTGAAGAGCACCGATAGCTTCAGTGCAATACATGAGTCGAATAGTTGCCAAACAGTAGAGTCGAGCCAAAGGGGACCTCCAGTCAAGAAAATGGATAGCTCTGACTCTGTGCCTAAACTGCGACTAAAGGGCCAAATGGTTCCGTTGCCGGAGTCCGACGCTATTCTATTCCTCTGTTCCCCAAGAGTTAACAGTTTAGTCGAAATGAAGAAATTAGGGCTTTATATGACTGACATTCCAGTGCACGACAGGACTCGGGATCTAATTCTGATGACTCATCAGCGAAGGGGTGAACGGGAATTGGTCGAGAAGTTGGAAGAGGCGACGAATCACATCCGCATTCTTGAGACCAAACTCAGGGATGAGAACAAACGGACCGAAGAAATACTGCACAACATATTCCCGGCCAAAATCGCGCGCATGTTGTGCCAGAACATACCAGTCGAGGCCGAGAGCTTCGAACCGGTCACCTGTCTCTTTTCAGACATTGTCGGCTTTACATCCATGTGCGGCAGTCCATGCGTTGAGCCCATGGATGTGGTCCGGCTTCTCAACCGACTGTACATACAATTCGATAATTTAACGAATATTTATGGCGTCTATAAAGTTGAGACAATAGGCGACGCATATGTGGTTGTGGGCGGACTGCCCGAAATGGTAGAGGACCATGCTGATAGGGTGATTGAGATGGGCCTCGCTATGGTCAGGGTCACTTTCAATGTCATGTCACCTGTTGATGGAAAGCATATTCAAGTAATTCTTAGACTTTTAATAAATATTTTATTTTTGATTTCATTTGTATTATAATATTACAACTTATATGACAATAGTTTTACGTTAATTAAAAATAATGGTTTCACTAATAATAGTGTAACAGTTCTAACAAACTAACAGTTCGAAAGTTATTAACTAGACTATTTTAAGTAAACTAGATTATTTTATTGTTTGAATTTAAAATACTAACAAAAAACTATCTATTAATATATATATTAAAGTTTTAGTTACAGAAGAGTGATAATCTGTTATTCAATAAAAAGTCAAATAATTCTTTGTTTTAAAAATACATTTCAGTTAGTATTCAAAATATTTGAGAAATAAATTCTAAAATTCTATTCAGCGTTTTATAAAGTTAAAATGATTAAATAATAATAATAATAAATCTTAAGTTATTTAAACTTTAGAAAAAAATACTTTTTATTATTTTTACATTTATTTTCAATTAAACTTTATATTATTTGTACAAAAGTTAAACTTGTAAGATAAATTTTTATATAAAATAAGTATTTAGTAAAAATATAGTTCAAAATACACTTATTTATTAATAAATTTTTAATTATAATTTAATGCTTTTTACTGTATTTAAAGCTTTAGAATTTACAATTATTTAAATTTAACTTAAAATATAATATTTTAAAATATTGATATTTATTTTTTAAAAATATTTTAAAGACTAACTTACTAAAATTTAATGTTAATACGGCATAAAACTGAAATAATTACAACATTTAATATATTTGACAAAATAAAATAAATAAATTAATAAATTAATTTCGTATTCAAAAAATATTCAAAATATTTCAAAAAACAAAGTTAACTTTAAAACTAAGTTTAAAGTAAATTTATGAAATCGTTATGCAAATTACGTCGAGTTGATGCATTAGTTTGACATAGTTTACAAACTAACAAGCTAACAATAACTTGATAATAAAAAAGTTAAATTAATAATTTGTTTCTTAATATACTGTTATTTGTTTCAAGAATTAAAGCTTAGAATAATATTGATTAAGAAATTATCATAAGCTTTATGTTATGAAATTTGTTTGAAAAGAAATTTAGTTTCAGTTAACGTCAGATATAATATTCAAATAAATTAGTGAATTAAGAATTAAAGACTAAATTTCAAGATATTAGTAACAATTGCAAGACTTAGTCCAATTTTAAAATTAAAAACAAATGAATTTAATTTAAAAATTTTCAAAAAATATTACAATTTATAGCGCAATAGACATTAAAACTGTGGAAAAGAAATAAAGATAAGAAAATATATTAGTTTTAATGTAATACTTAAATAAGTTCTTATAATCAATAAATTATAAATCATTTGATGCTTAGGACATAAGAAGTTAAATAACTGATAGAATATAGGAATAGAGTTAAGTATATTTCGAGACAAGAATTGCCAATCGATTCCTATATGAAATCAAATATTCTATCGAAACACAAATAGAAATTTATTATTAAATTAAACAAATGTTGTCTAAATAAGTGTCAACTTATAAGTCATAATCAGAATTGAGAGAAGAAATGAAATATAAAACATGAATAAATAACCCAAACTTTTTCTTATTAAAAATTTATATACAGTATTTAATTAAACAAAGTGATCGGATTTGGTTATATTAAGCAATGTCAAGTTACTAGTTTATCTAGCTTGTACATCAGAATATTCTTAAAATTACTTAAACTAGATTAATTAAAAGTTTTATATGCCTTCTGTATATGTCCCGTCTCGATGTAACTTATGTATGCCTTCCCGGCGTATGATTTATGTACAGTACAGCAAATACTAATGTGGGCTTCACTGTCACACGAGCTCTGTGCGAGATTGTTGTTCAAAATGTGTAATAGTAAAGCCCATAGTAGTAATGCTGCCATGCACAAAAGACATACATCGAGAAGATAAATATACACAAGTCATATAAAACTTTTAATTAATCTAGTTTAAATTGTAAACAAAGTAAAATTGGACAAAAATCAAATTAATTTTTTATTACATACAGTATATAATGTAACTTAACTTTCGTTTAAAAATAGTTTTAAGAATATTCTGATATAACAATTAGCGAACCTTCCTTGTCAGTAGTCAGGTTTTATTGTATTGATGTTATATAGAATTTAAATTTCAAAAATAAATTATTTTTTGTAGTTTGTTATCATTACGGATGACTCGTCTGATCTATAAAAAAAAATTAAATCCAATTTTGACTCAATTTGAACAATAATCCACTTTATCTATAAAGAGCAACAAATCTTATGCTTTGTTTGAGAGTTGACCTAATCTTATTTGCAAGTTATAAAAACACAACAAAAAAGGCTTTCATACAATTTTGTCTCGACAGATGAGGATTGGCATACATTCAGGTGCCTGTATGGCCGGTATTGTCGGTGAGTTTCTAAAACTAAAATAAAAATAACTTTAATTACAAAAGATAACTCAAACAAAAAAAAATATTTTCCCCAATTTCTCGATTGCAAATCCAGGCCTTCAAATGCCGAGGTATGTGTGTATTGGCTGATAAACAGTAGCCCCAAATCCCCTCAAAGCCATCAACATATTAGTCGACAAAAACAATTTCTGACAGTCTTAACAAGAATTTTGTTTTTAATTTTGCAGATACTGTCTGTTCGGCAATACAGTCACTCTGGCCAACAAGATGGAAAGCAATAGTAGACCGGGGCAAGTGCACATTAGCGAGGAAACCAAAAGGTAAGGCCAGACAAGATATAAATTGTTTCTGAAAAACCATAAAATGTAAATCAAGTGAAAAATAAAGACATTTTGAACACACAAGAGAATAGTAGAACTCTATTCCGAGTAATAGCTGTCAGAAAATCACTTTTTAGTTTCGAGTTTGTCTGCATATTCTGTTCGGAGAACTTTTGACCAAAACTTTTTTCAATTTACATTGTTTTGGAATCTAAATCGACTAAATTTAGACAAATCGATATATGAAAACATGTTTCAAAAATATATCTTTTTTTTTTATTATTTCGACTTAAAATATGTATAACCAGACAAAAGAAAACCTATAATTTGTGTGAAATTTCTGAATAGCTTTTTGTTTTGAGAGCTTAAACCTATTTTATGTATTTGAAAAGTTGAGACAATTTATTGGTTTTTGTTATATAAAGAGATCGCAATTTTGACCGCTTTTTATACGAATGAATTCTTTTGTATTATTTTTATAATACTTTATTCCTCTTCAGAATTCTTGAGAAGATCTTCACTAAGTTTTTGTAATAGAAAAGAGATAACTTGGAGAAAGAATTCTTTATTTTAATATATATTGTGCTTAAAAAATATTAGATTTCGTTTCGAACAATACAGTAATGTTTGATAACTCTCTATAACTCTTCCCAAAGGCGTCTGATTAGAAGCAAATACTCTTTCACTGATTGCACTCAAAATGTATTCGCGTTTTCTACTTATTTCGTCTCCAAAATCGATGACAATTACAGCGAAGACTGTTTATCAGTTCACACCAACCTTAGCACCACTGGAGGCCATTTCAAATCGCCTTCTTGTTCGCCAACCCATACCTCAAAAGCCGAGTCGACAACCGGCACGCCTTTGGCTGAAACGCCATTAGTATCACCACTTATATCGCCCAAGAATTCACCCAAACAATCAATGTATGATACGTTCGATGAAAAAGTGAAGAACTTTTCAGTCGATTACTATAAGAATAGTTCCGGTGTTGGTGTCTATGGTCTGCCAGACGTCCGAATCAGTGAACCGACGCCTAAACACAGCCTTAAACTCGAGAGTAAAGAAGTCGAACATTTGTTTTGTCAGATGTCTTCACTAACCAGTAAATCAAAAAAAGCAAAAATAAAACCGATTTTGAATTCGAATCAAAGCAAAGGTTTATTTAAACCAACTTCAGGTGATTTATGTGAAGCGTCAGAATCGGCCAAAACTATGAATGAGATTATATTGAGTGAAAAGTTGGCCAAAAATATTGAATCAAATACTTCGACGACAACCAAATTGACTACAAATTCACGAAAACGTTGTTTTCTATTATTCTGTTTCGGGTCTAAGAAACAGAAAAGTACTACAAATGAGGTCAAAGTTAGACCCAAACAAAGACATGAATTAAGTTCTAACGATAACTCAAACAAAAAGTGCATCAAATCTAATGTAAATACCGATAAAATAGAAGACGATATTAACAAACATTTAGAAGCCAGTGCTGACATGAGTGCCACTACATCCACGTCCAACACATCCACTTCCAACCACACGCACAGACATAGAACTAAACGAAGAGTCGGTTGCTTTCCCTTCTAGTTCTAATTGAGTTGTCGCACAAATCCTATCAATTCTTATTGTATTTTTGTTATAACTTATACTGTAATTGAACACAAAAAAAGATATTATTAACTAAATATCTTTGAGAACATCATAATAATCGTAAACATTATATTTATTCGTTTATATCAGTTATGATTAAATTATTACACTATAAAAGAGATAACTAGAGAATTGATAACTATTTTATTTAATCTTACAAGCTGGTCATAGTAGAGACTGAAATCTGATATTTAATTTTGACCAGATCATATTTTAAGAAATGTATTTATTAAAGTAAATGAGTCAAGTAGATTATAACTAATTTATATAAGTTTTACATTAATTAACAGCCTGGCAGTTTATGATTTGCTTTAATAAAAAGAATTTAAAATGAAAATTATTCAAATACGTTGTATTTTAAAAATTTTCAAATGTTTAGTTAATTTAGTAAACTGTAAGTTGGTAAAATAAAACTACTTATGGCTGTAAATAATGAATATATTTTTTAACATTATTGGTTTATTTAATGCAAATTTATAACGCCTTGTAAGTTTTTTCAATCAAAGAATACTTAAATTTTATATTATATTCTTTAAATTTATTTGAACAATTTCAATATTAATTCTAATATTATTTTACTAGAGCACTTGTTGATTTGTATATTGTAATTATTTTAAAAATAAAATAGGAGTAGTTATTTATTAATTGTTAAAATAACAAATGTTAATTTTATGATTAAATGTTAAACACTTCCTAATTTAACAATATAGTTCATTTTTATTGATTAATTGTAAATTATCCAGATCAAATTTCAGTCTCTTATTTATTAGATTGTTATTTTAAATTGTATTTAAAAATTATTAATTTTTTGTTATAAATGAAATTTATTCAATTTTTCAAATAATATAATACTTAAAAATTTGTTTATAAATTTTAAATTAAATTAAAACTAATTTTAAATATGCAAGTGATTACTAGTTCAAAATAAAATGCACTAAATTTTATAAATAAAAAAATACTTATTGAAAAAAATCAATTTTAAAATTGATACTTGCACATAAAATGCATTCCACAATATAAAATCTTTGTATCTTTTGTCCAGAGTTTTCTACTCAATAAATATGTTTCAAAATTTACAATAAGAAGTGTTGTTGTATCGCAATATTTTTGAAATTTTATTTTAAAGGAAATGGAGTTTTATTTAAAATGTTTTCTATAAATGTTTTGGTTTCTTATCAAAGAAAAAAAAATTAAACCAAAATAACTATTGTTACGAAGGAATAGCAGTCTATTGAGTTAAATAAACATACCTTTAAGGTCTAATGGGTTGTATTGTATTCTTTTTTAAATTTTTTTTAGTTATTTAATAAGTATTCAGAATAACTAAAGAGTAGATTGAAATACCTTTTGAGTGAAGAATAATTCAAATTTACTTTAATAAGTTCAAAAATTGAAATTTTTTATTATTAAATTATAAAATTTTTATTCAAAAATGAACAAGAACAAAAATTGTTGCTACTTTAAATTCTAATCAAATTTTCTTTCTTTTCTAAATATTACTGTATCATTGAATTCAAGCGAAGGTTTTTCAAAACTAAAATCCATAACTTTTAGCAAACTTTAAGTCATTGTTATACAGATCTATATTTAAATCGTTTCAATTTAAAAAAAAATTCTATTTAAACTCTAATGAGATTTGCATTTATTCTCTTTTTTTCATTTATTTTATAGCCTTAAAGGTTAAGATATTGTAAGAAATAATGAAATTCTGTATAACTATGTAATACTTGTGCTATAATTAACTCAACACAGAAATGTAATTAAATATTAAAAGAAAGAAGAACTAATTTGATCATTGATTAGCAAATCAATTAATTAAAGTTTAATACAGCTAATTACATTCTTAATACGAGAAGTAAAAACAAATCAAGATCAATTACTTTTATATCAATTAAACGTCTATTCCCTGAAACGTCAAATTGCTTTAACATACTTTGATATAAATTTATCTAATTATTGCAATAAAATAAATCAAAATAAAATTTGCAATAAATCAATCAATAAAAATATTCTAAAAATAGCATGCTCGATCGATATAATTTCAAGTTTAGATTATTAGCAAGCCTAAAAACATGATCATAATACCTCTGCACTATTAGATTTAATATCGATTTAATTTCTAAGAATTTTCTATAAATTTTTATAAATCTAAACATATTTTCAATTTATTTAGATTTTATATACAATGTAAATAAAATCTAATTAAATTTTTTTCTTTTTTTAAATTTAAAAAGTTCTTATAACTTTAAGCTTTACTCTCAAAAACGAGAAAAGGGGGTGGCCAGAATCTCGCAAAACTTTTCACTATATACCTTCTTTCAATAAGGCATCAAAAATTGTTATATATATTAGTTTCACCTTGATCTTAAAAATTATAGCATAATATAACTTATTAATCATTTTATAATTAAGATAAAAATATCATTGAATGACGCTTTCAAACGCATATCAAAACTCATTTATAAACTAATAGAACACAAATTAATTATAGAATTATGCAATTATTGACATTATAATTATGAATACAAATTCATAAACGTTTTCATTGAAAAAATCAATTTATTTAAACATTTTTAAAACAAAAATTAATTAATTAATGACTAGAAATGAGGCAAAAATCCAATTAAAACAAAACAAATTTTATAATACAATTAAAATATGAATGAATAGCAACTTAAAGTCAACTGAAAGCAAATGGTTTCGAATGGTTTTGTGCTGTACTGTAGTTGTCGTTCACTAAACGGTTGTCTCTAATCGATTGCACCGATAGCTATGTGACCCTTAAGGTAGATGTCGTCGTAGAGATGGCCATACAGTTCGTCATCCATGAGATGTATGGCGTGTCTGACGTTACGAATGAACTCTCTTTTAGACATTTTGTTCTTAATGTGAGGACTGGAGAGGTCTACCGATAACATGATTAACGAGAAGCACAAGACGTAAATCATATCGGGATTGAGGCCCAGATTGGGATTGCATTTGCAGAACCGGTGCGAAAACTTGTCAACCATTAGGTGCAGGTAATGGTCGCGTTTGTTCGGCGCCTGAAGTATCGAAAAGAATCGGCGCAATGCGTTCGGAAGGAACTGGTTCTCGAAGTTCTGCAAATTTATCAAATGATCCAAAACTTCTGGTCTTTTGTTTAGATATAAACGCATTTGTCGTTTGTCCAGAGGTTTCGCTCTGTGGAAGAATGCGGCGATTTCTGACGGCTTGTTGTCCAGCAGTTCGTGTTTGAAGAAGTAGTCCATTCCCTACAACACAACACAACAAACCATTCAGTTTGAGTCAATCACAAGTCATTAATTAGTCAATTAATTCAATAAACTATTAAATCAAATAAACTTAAGACCATATTGTGGTCGGCATTGAAGGTAACGGATCCCTCGTCTAACTGAAGGTAGAGTTTATGATACGAAAAGTTATCGACTTTTGGTTTCAGATATATCGAGACGTATCCCCATTGCGAACACGACAACGAGTGCCACAACACCTCATCCCTGGCCAGTTCGGTCCAGACACACGCCGCCAGACACAGGTCGGTCGCATTCAAATGCTTCAGTACTGTCAGACTCAGCTCTGGCGGCCATTCAGACAAATCGGGTAATCCTTTCGGTCGACAAACAAAACAATTGAGAAATTGGTTTCAATTCAAGTGTCAATCACTTCAAACCCTTACCATTGCTTTCATTCAAATCGTTGTCATTTGTGTCATTCGTGTTATTAGTATTGATATTATTATTAAAGTTATTATAATTGAAATTATTGTTAATATGATTGTAATTAACGTAATTATAATCAAAATAAACCAATTGGTCGGCCATTAGTTTCAGGATTTGTCCCATAGTTTCGGACCTCACTATCGATTTGATTGCTATTTATTTATTTATTGCACATATTTTCAGTTAATTAATTCGTTTTATTTAAATGAAAACAATTGAATTAATTGTTTTATTGAATTAATTGTTTTATTGAATTAATTTGAAATTTTTGAACCCATTTCTGCAATACATTTCTCATTTCATATCTATTTCGTAACTATTCATACATACAATACGTATCAAAACAATAGCAAAACA
>JAQFXP010004371.1:0-10804 GCA_034693685.1 Belba bartosi
GAACGATGTTTATGTGCGACCTCTCATGTTGCAGTGCATACACTTCTCACGAGTGTTGCAGTGTGGAAAGCTGATGTTAAAAACACTTTTGTTTCCAAACAATGAGTGAAATGAAAGACAAACTCAAAGCCAAAGCACATGTCGTTGAGTCAGATACGGATACAAAAATAACGTAACATATATAAACATTTAATAAACTTTATGAAATGTTGAAGCGAACAAATTTTAAATATTTCTGAAATTGTAGAGAAATTATTAAAAACAAGACAAGAGGCGGAGTTTTGATAACTACAAAAAGTACCAAATATTTTTGTCTATTCAAATACATTAGTTAAAAACAAGCTAACCAACACTAAAAATAGCATTTAATTCAACAGTTAACATATACATTTTGTTTTTCAATTTTTTGTTTGTTAATGTAAACACCATACATAAATTGTTATTTATATCGTGCGCTTATTTTTGCGTACTTTTAGTAGTTATCGAAACTCCGCCTCTTGTCTTGTTTTTAATAGTTTCTCTACAATTAATCTTACTCTCAAGAAATATCCCTAGCTAGATATTTAGTCACAGTTCAAAAAGTTTGCTACTATTTAACTTTTTATTTAACTAATTAAGTTTTCCTTTTAATTAACATGCAAAAATTATAGAAAGAACTCTGCTGATATTTTTTATATAATATTCATAAACGCTTTATTAACTCTGAATATATTAATACATCTAGTTAATATGTATACCCCAATACCCGACATTTATAACCTACTTTCAAGGAAGTCAGGCATGAAAGATGGGCATGGAAGTCGGGTATAGAAGTTGGATATGAAAGTTAAGTATAAAAAATTTTGTATTTTTATTTATATTTACTGTATAAAACTAATTTATTTTTAGCCCTTAATCTGTAATAGTCACAGTTGACTCACAAGTCAATCAAATTCTCGTAAGAGATTAATGCAGCTCAAAGTCAAATATCTGTTTATGTTAATAAGTAATTTTTGCGTCATCATGTTTGTATCAAATCAACAAAAGTTTATAGCTTTATTAAACATAAATGGCAAAATTTTAAATTTTTTCTTTTTAAATGTACTAAAATACACATTTACTACAATATAAATACATTTTAATTTTAAATAATATAATATATACTTAATCTTGTATTTATTTTATCAATATTTATTAATATAAATTACTTACTTGGTTATAAAATTAACAATTTTGATTTTAATTTTTGATAATATAAGTAAAATTTTTTGTTATATAAAATTTGTTACATTAAATAATTAATTAAATGCTAACACTTAAATAAAAAAATTAATTGAACTTATTTTGAATTTTAATGATTTGTTCTTTTTTATTAATTTTAAAAACTTTTTATTAAAGTTTTTATAAATATCTTATTTGCATTTTATTTGACCTTAAGTTCCGTTTTAGTTATCAATCGAAGAGTGCTTTCAATAACTATTGGAATTTACTTTCGGTTAATCATTACTGGCCTATCAGTTGGACAGCCGTCGCACTCGTACTTTACAAACTCTACTAATTATGTATTTATGTCGTATTTGTTGTGATGATCGGCAACAAGAATCCGCTCTTTGTTTTGGTTTAATTTAATTTAATGCTTAGTTCAGTCATTAAATGCTTTTTTTTTATAAATTCCTGTTTTTAATTGTTTTATTCTTGACTCAATTTATATTTTGACTTGTTATTTAGCGACAGCTAATTTTTATCTAATATTAATTTTATGTAAAAAATAATTTATAGAAATATTGATTTACAATTAATTTAATTTAACTATTTAAGTAATATTAATATTGGAATTTACTATTACATATTTATATATTTTAACATTACAATAATTATTAAATATATTTTTGTTATTTTGAATTAAAACAATAATCAATATAATTATATTGCAAATAAAATATAATTTTATCTGGCTAAAAAATTTCTAAACATTTAAATGTTATTAAAATTATATAACATGTTAAAACTATTAATTTTTTTCAATAAATTTAATTGTTTAATAATAATTACTATAAATGTTTAAATAGTAATGTTGAAGTTATTTTTAATACAAATTTTATTTCAACAACATAATTTATAATTATAACTTTAAATTACCGTGTTTTTGCTTAATTATCAATAGTAACGGTTTAACATTTGTATGTTATTCATAAATAACAGCCTGTTAAATTGATAAATTAATTTAAACTTTAAAAATAATTATTATAAACTTTTATCATTATATCGCAAAATTGTATTAGAAAATAATTTAATTTAATTATTTTTAAACTCAGATAAACAAAGTTTTTAATTTTAAGCAACTAAGTTAAATTTTGTCATAATAAATAAATATAAATCAAAAATAATGTCAGGATCAAAAATGTTAATGAATTTGCATAATATTGCCAAATTGCTAACCAAAGTAAAAATATTTAAACCTGGCACTATTTACAAATGTAAAACAAATCAAACGGACTCTGGTGAAGTATTTATTTTATCAAAGCATGTAAGTAAATAACACAATAAATATTATTTAAACTTAAAATGTTTTATAAGCTTGTAAAAGGAGTATTTTTTGGCTTTTTCCTGGATATATTTGAATATTTATTATGTGGATTGAAGTTGCTGGTTACATTTACCGATATAGATTGTAATCAAAAAGAGGTTTGAAAAAATATCAATCTTAGTATATATATATATATCATATAAATGAAGATTTTTTTCTCGGTAATTTTAGTAAATTTTATCTGTTTTTTGCATTTTTAACTTATCATTTATTTGAGTAATTTTATAGGAATCAAGTTTTTTATCAATCAACTTATTTAAAAAAAATTATTTATATTCAAGTAAAAATTGATTAATAAAAATTTAAAAATTTATTGATAATTACTTGAGTCGCTGTCGTCCAAAATAAGTTTCAGATCAGTGTTTTGTGTTTTATTAAAATTATAACAAATTATTCTGTATATATAATTTATGAATTATACTTGTTAACAATGTAATTAATAATAAAAAGTTGCTTTAAAATGATATAGATGACAGAGAATAAAGTAATTCTTAATATAAACCAAGTGATTTAAAAAAAACCTAATTGATTGTAATTTAAATATTTAAAAACAGAATATTTTTTGTATATTTGGCACAAATTTAACTGAAAATGTAATAAAAAGTTCGAATTATATTTCACTTCAAAGACGATTTGAAACAGAAATATTAGGAGTTTTAACATATAAAGAAGATTTATCATATTTATCTTATTTAAATTTTTTACCTAACATAGTAAATTTTAAAAATAATATTTTTATACAATTTGTTTAATTGTAATTTGTTAAAAATAGATATGGTTATATTTTATTCTTTCTTGGATTTTATTTACATTGTTATTTAAAATAATTAATAATTCATCCAGTTCAATGTTAATAATATTTTTTGAAATTATTAATAATTTTATTAATCAATCAACAAATTATTTTAATATATTAAGATTTTCAAAAAATAAAAATTTAATTTATATTTTACTATACGTATGGATATTATGCACAACTATTTTAATGCATTCCTTCACCGGATTATTGTTAAGAAGTTATTTTCGATTCAAACCTTCACTAACTGTCGACACATTAGAAGATATCGTCGATAAACCCGAACTACTTATTGCCGGAAGACATGGTTTAAAAAGTATAAAATCAATAAAACCTCAAATTTACAACAAATTAAATAAAAAACTAATACGATATGAAAAACAAAATGCGCATGTTGACTTTAAATTTCGATTGTTTTATATGAACCATAATATTATTAATGATGTGTTAAAACAAAAAATTGTTTTGCTTACCGATACACTTGCTGTGCAAAATATTAAAAATTATCATCCTAGTTTAAATCTAATGGAATCTAAAAGTCGTTATATTTATCAAATTTATTATTCATATATACCAAGAAATCATTCTCATTACAAGCAAATTTATACGACGTATTTACATATTTTTATGCAAATATATTTTAGTTAATTTAATTTTTTATAAGTTTTAAAAATGGAATAAGTTAGTCTTTCAAATGGTGATCTGATTCAGGAATGATCAGGAAAAAGATTTTTTATGTTCTCAATAAAATTATTATAATTATAATGCAATTTAGTTTAATCTAACTAGTCTAGAAATTAAACCAATTGCAAAAAACAATCGCAAAATTTTAATTAAAATTAAAAATTTGATTAAATTTAGCATATTAAATTAACTAAATTTATGTTAATGCCGGATAAAATTCAGTTAAATCAGATTAAATTGCATCATAATTATATGAAATTTTAAGTATCTTTTTAAAATTTTTTTTCTAAATTTAAAATGTCTTATGTTTACAGCTAAAATTAAAAAATAAACTTTTTAATTTCTCTGATATTTTAATTTAAATTAAAAAAAATAATATTTAAAATAATTAGCCGTTTTTATATATTTTAACTAGGCAATACAAAATAATTTATATAATAAATATTTATCTATTTTATTTAATTTGCTAAATGTATATTAAAATTATTACTTTTCTGTATAAATGTTTTAAATTTTATTAATATTTATAATTATTAATTTTAAAATTTTAATCTATAATTTATATATATTTAGAGTAAAACAAAATTTTGAAAATGGGAACTTGGAACATTTTATATGGTTATTCGACACAATGAACAAATTTTATGGATATCGATTTAATCCAAATTTTAATACACTAAATGAAGTCAACTCACAAATTAAATTAAAAACTCTATTTAAAGGACCGTTTATTACATTAATATTTTGTATTATAATTTGTATATTTATGCTATCAATTGAATTAGTTATTTGTTGACGTATTTACAGCTGTTGCAAAAACTTGCTATTTAATTATTTATCATATTTAGTTTACTACAAATTTTTAACACAATTAATTTTTTAAATGTGTAAAGTAGTAGCAAACTGTAACTTGGTAAATATTTTTAAAAAATAAAACTAAATGTAAATTATTTGTACATTTAAAGATTTTAAAGATCTTGTTAGTTAATTCAAAACACATTTTAATTTTTTTTAATTAATTAGCTATTATTATTCTTCAAAAATATTTTTATAATAAATCCGTATAAAATCTATATTTGCAAAAATATTTATGATAAAATAATTAAGGATTAATCAAAAAAGTTAGTTTTGAAAACGGCTGTACTGTATATATAATGTACTTAAATGCTATAAATAATAAATTTTAATTTAATTAATTAAAAAAATTATTTTCAAAGAGTAAATTCTGTTTTATTTCAAGATATCATGCTAAGATAACAAATACAAATTAACTCAATTTTCTTAGTTTAAAAATATGTCAAAAATATGATTAAAAATTATCAATTAGAACTATCTCGTTAAAATAAAAACTTGAAACAAAATAAGTAATATATTTAATTTGCACATGATATTTAATTATTAATAAATTATTTTTAAAAATTGCATACTTAATTATATTTTAAATAAATGTCAACAATTGAGTCATTTATTAAGGAGAAGATTGCATTAGAAAGCAATGAAGCGTTTTATGTGTTTAATGTTGAAGACGTTATTCGCAAACACCAGAAGTGGCCGAATCTGTTGCCGCGAGTCGTTCCGTATTATGCGGTTAAAGTGAATCCGTTTTCACTAATTCTTGATTTGATGGTAGGCTTAGGTTTACATTTTGATTGCGCCAGCCAGGTAAATTTTTAGTACAAATTATTAATATTTAGTAAATAATTTTAAAATCAAGTTTTATTATTCAAATAAGTTTATTTACATTGCTATTACAGTATAAGTTAGCTAAATAATAAAATTGTGACTAATTTAACTGGATTTAAACTGGATTTAGCACCAATTTAGGAAAAATTTCCTAATTTTGGGCAAAAAACCCAAAAAATTTGCCGGTGGCCTTGGGCGGCCGGCAAAACCTTTTCTCGGAACAAATGCTAAAAGAGGTGTAAATCTAAATTTTCAAAATCATTGGGGATTTTTGCCTAATCCCCCCTTTTACAATCCCTGATTAAATTTGACCTTGTTTCAATAACAGTATGAAATAGAGACGTTGATAAAAATTGGTGCAAAACCTGAAGACATCGTTTACGCTCATCCGAACAAATTAATTAAATCGATTCAATACTCGAAGTCAGTTGGCGTCGATTTAATGACTTTCGATAATTGCGAAGAATTGGAAAAAATCAATTCAATGTATCCGTCGGCGAGACTTGTGCTACGAATCAAAGTCGATGACAAACACTCGTTCTATAAACTGGGTCTTAAATTTGGAGTCGACATCAATAACGTCGAGAATGTGTTGCTTAAAGCAAAACAGTTAGGAATGAATGTGATTGGAGTGGCCTTTCATGTGGGCAGTGGTTGTCAGAGCGCACAGACATTCGCCGATGCGATACAAACCGCGAGAATTGCTTTCGATATCGGATTAAAGTTAAAGTTTAAAATGACGTTATTGGATATTGGGGGCGGATATCCCGGTTCAGACGTTATTTATTACAAGAAAATAGGCGACAAAATAGCAACTTTTGAACAAATGTCAATTATAATTAATGACAGTTTAAACAAATACTTTCCCGAAGAGCACCTGACTATAATTGCAGAACCGGGTCGTTATTATAATGAATCCGCTTTTTGTTTAGTCACTCAAATTATTTCCAAAACTAGTGATAAACTGGAAAATGGTCAAGGCGAATATTTGCATAAATACACATTAGATCAAGGTATATACAGCGCTTTACCTTATATTAATGACAAGACTTATATACCAATACCTGTGCTTGAAAGCACCGAATTAATGTCGAGAAGCATATACCCGAGCATATTATGGGGCCCGACATGTGATAGCGGAGACTGTATTCGTAAAGACATTCTAATGCCAGACATGAATGTCGGCGAATGGATATTGTTTGAAGACATGGGCGCATATCCTATACCTTACGGCGGGGTTTCGCGTCAATACGGCTTTAATGGTATGCCTTCGCCTCGATATGAAGTATATGTTTCAGAATTTGCTGAAAATTACTTGAGCAAGATAAACTGTTTAAGCAATAGTTTACGCATTTTACTAAATAACAATGTTTAAATTTGTCAAATTAAAAATAATTAAATTGATGAAATTAGATTCCGTACATTCTTTGTTTAACAAAATTTTAAAATTGAAAAATTGAATTCACGTTATGTTCAATTATTTTTAACTTAAAAGAGTGAAAATTTTAGTGGAATTATACTATATTACACTTTAAATTTATAGATAACTAATTTTTAATTTTATATTTTCTATGATAATTTATGTAAGCTTAATATATTTGTGAATATATAAACAAATTAATCAATCATTTAAAGTCAATTATAAAAAATCTTATTAGACTCAAACAAATATCAAAACTTGAATAATTGCAAACAAATAACAAAATAATACTAAATATAAATATGTTCTTGGAAATATTTATCTTATAAAAAATGTTTTCTATTTATTATTTGTAATAATTTATTATGAATAAATTAAATTAAAAACTTTTCTGCTATAAATTTAAAATATTAACAAAAAATATATTGATTAATTAATTTATAGAATGAAGTAATTTTATACATAATATAAAATAAGTTAAACAAGTTAAACTATTTATTCTAATGCTGAGTAATTACTAAAATTATTTAAGTAATTTATTTTGCAAATTAAATTTATTATTATAATACAAATAAATTTTAAAATTTACAATTTTAGTAATTATAGTTTATTTAATTATTTATTTATCTTTTACAAATAAAATAATAATTATTTGTAAAATAAATAATTTAATTATATTTCAAATATATAATTATTTTGAAGTTTTTAAGCATTTCTATTCATAAAATAATTATAGATTAAAAATAGAATTTAGTTGCATACAAATTTTAATGTTATTTATCAAAATTATTATTTGCTAGATAAAATTATTAAAAATTATTTTTAAAAACTATAAATTTCATTATTAGAAATAAAATAACTTTTATAAAATTTATTTTATAAAATAATTATAATATAATACATTTTACAATATACACATGATTAAAACGATTTAAAGATAATTATAAATTATAATGGATAAAACTAAATTAAATGGAATTAAATTAGTGGTGGCAACAAATGACGTAAATATACTATTGAGTATATTATTTAAAATAAATATTAAAGATATTTTTAATTTAAACTAGGTTTCTCCATTTATAACTCGCAAATATATTAATTCAAATGTAAACCTAGATATAGTGAGTGGAATCGAAATGTACATTGTGAAAACTTTAAGCAAACATTTAAACTTTACATTTGATTTAATTGATTGCAATCAAATGTGGGGCAAAAAACTGCTAAACAATACATGGGATGGCATTGTTGGTAAAGTACAGCAAAAAGTAATTTAATACTAATTTTAATCTTGTTCATTTAAAATATAATATTAATTTTTATATATTACAAAAATAAATCTTATTGATTTTTCTAAATAGATAGCGGACATAGGCATCGGTCATATATCGGTGCGAAACGACAGACTTGAAGTAATTTCTTATTTGAATTCACATTATATTAATTCAATGACATTCACGACTCCAATGCCACAAATAAAAGGCTATTCGTTCTCAATATTGAAACCATTTGACTCCAAAGTTTGGCTAATTTTGTTCGCTTTTATTATTTTTAACTTTTTAGTTAGTTTTTTATTAAATAAGAAAACTTTCAATAATTATCAAATAAAATGGTCTATAATTGTTATTATATTAAACCAATCAGTAAAACCATTTAAGACAAAATTTATGTCTAAATTATTATTTGTTTTTATCTGGTTAATTTATATGTTTATATTAAAAGTTTATTACAGTAATTCTTTATTTTTGCAAATGACATTGAATAAATATTCGGATAAAATTGAATCAATTAATAAATTAGTGGCGGAAATAAAACTGAGAAATTTAATCGTGCTTCAATGTGAATATGAAGAAATTATTTCAAATATTCAGGTTGTATTTTATGATTTTTAAACTTTATGTAATTATTACTATTTTGAGTAAATAAATATAATTTTGCCAATGACAGTGGAAGTGACTTGGCATATCTGTTCCTTTGAAGAGTAATGTTTAAGTAAAACTATATTGATATATTGTTAAATTAACGCTCAAGCTAACAACTTATATATTTTTACTATTTTCTATTAATGATATATATCAGTGTGGTGCAATTATTAAGAGTTCAAAAGTGTTAGTTAGCTTTTTTGATGTTTATTAAGAAATACAAAACAAGTTATCTGCAATGAATCGCAGGATTCATTGCAGATATATTGTTTTTTAATGTTTAATAATTAGTAAAAAAACTAACTAACACTTTTGAACTCTTAATAATTGCACCGCACAGATATATATCAAAGAAGCGCAACAACTCATAGTTTAAAAGAATTGATTAACAATTTAACTCCTTGCTAAACATACAAAAACAATATATCTGCATGGTCCAAAACTTGACCTTGAGTGACCAAGCAGATATACTGTTTTTGTAGATTAACAAACGGTATAAAAGTTAACAAACATTTCGATTTTTTATCTTTTGCGTATTGCTGATATATATATATTAATATACAGAGCCGAATGCATCTCATAGTTCAAAAAAGTTAATTGACACTTTATACCATTTGCTATGCATACAAAAACAGTATATCTGCAGTGGCCCCTGGAATATCTAGGGGCCACTGCAGATATACTGTTTTTGTATGCTTATTAAATCGTATAAAGTGTTAATTAACTTTCTTGAACTATGAGATGCATTCGGCTCTGATCATACCAGTCAAACTAATAGTAATGACAAAAATATTTAATTTGTTACAAATAATCCTTTTTAAAACTAAACAGATAAAAGTTTGAGTAAAATGACCTGTGAATTATTTGAAGTTAAGATATACTCTTGTACGTTTAATGCTGCTTTGCTCGATTTTTGCTCGATTTAAAATCATCCTGGTTATAATTTATACATAAGTAAAATAAAATTAAGAAATAAAATAAAGTTACAAAGCAACATTAGTTTAAAATTAGAAAAACTGGCTATCATTTTACCGATTTGTTGGATATGCCTAATTTTGGGTTTGTGCCGTACAGTCGGTTTAAATTTAATTGTACATGTTAATTTAAATAGACATTATATTTAATTTAGAAATAAAATAATTAAGAAATAATCAAATGTTTGTGCAAATCATCGACAGTTGGATCGAATCTTCAGTTGCGATGGCTTTGAACCGAAATGTTGAAGAAAGAACCGCCACTTTTGCAGTCAATAAAACGCTCTCAACTCAGTTCACACCAGAGAAGGCCAAACATATTCTGGTCGCCCGAAGGCCTTAATTTTGGGAGAAGGCAAGTGTCGACACTTTGTTTTAATTAAGCGCTTCATTAATTACATTCGCCTATCGGTGCAATGTTTGCCAATAAATATAAATTTAATTAACAATTGCTTTGATTTCAGATACAGATCAAAACGCTTCTACAAAAGACGTGCTTTCGCTCTATTTGTCTTCACATTCTTCGTCTCCTCTTGTCTTGTCTACCATTTTATTACTTATGAATATCGAATCCATAGAATTCTTCAGATCTGCAGCAAAAACCAAATGAATTCAAAAGATTTGAGGTATTTATTCATATATTACTAGCTAGTTAAATTCAGCAAGTACAGTACTTCCACAGCACTTACAGTACAGACACGGTAATTCGAAACGTTACAAAAATTTTGCTATATAACGTAATTATAAATAGAGCAACTTGTA
>JAQFXP010004372.1:0-10801 GCA_034693685.1 Belba bartosi
ATAATTAAAATTTTTAATCATTTTTGACTCATTTATTAAATTAAAACAAAATAACTACACAATTAAAATAATGAGTTTTATTTTTGAAAGTTTTAAATATCTAAATCTTAAACCAAAATGTTTTTCCGAAAATCTCTATTTAATAAATATAAGTAAATGTGTTGAATGTGTTGTGCTTTGAATTCAATATATTTTATACAATTTAATAAGTTTTCAAATAAGCAATTGATTTGAATTGAAATTATTGTAGTTTTGGAAACATATCTCCAATAATACAATTGTTTGTCGCCGAAGGAGACGAGAGTAGAGAGTCGGGAGAATTGAGTGTTTTGGTAGTGAAGGGCTGAGTATTGTTGAGATGAGTGGTTGCGCTCATCTGAAGCACTAAAGTGCAAATTTGTTCCTCTAAAGAGGTGACCCTTTCGGCCAATTTGTCTAACTTTGAGTCCACTTCACGCAACAGACTTTCCATCTGAGTATTGCTCGACTCCTGTATTGTCTGAGTATTGTCTGTATTAGTCGTATTAGTGGTAGTGTTACTGCCAGTGGTAGCGGTGGTAGTAGTGGTGGTGTCGGCCAAAGCCATCTTATGGCACAATTCGAAGGCCTGACCTATAGTGCGAACCACATTGACGGCCACCGACTGTTTGCCTGACTTGAAGACAAAGCACTTGAAGGCATTCCCCTCTCGGGCTATGTATGAGAAGACGTGTAAATCGAGCGAATCGTGAGACACATAAAAGATCCGATGAATTGGATGTTGGGCCAGAGAGAGCATCGCAGAAGAGCACCGGCCGGACAGAGTCACGCGAACGCCTTCGTACGACACTGTTAGCAGCACTTTCCTCTTCTTGTCCTTCCGGGTCCGGCACTCACTCCGGATTCGTCGCATTGCGGCCACGATCTCAACCCTACGGTTCGCACCAATCGGTCGGAGATTAGAGAGAGTGAGAGAGGAGAGAGAGAGGAGAGTCAGACAAATGGCGACAAACGAAGCATTGCTTTACTTACCGACTGTTAGGTCGCGGAACTGGTCCACAACCAATCAACTGATCGACCGCATGAGTAGAGTTTAAAAGTTAAAGAGTTAGACATCGATACAGTGAGACATAGACGACAGGCGACCGACCTTTGCTTTGAAGGTAACGCCGATCCGAAACTCGTCCTCCGATCTCAACGGCACCCGAGAGTCCAGGAGTGCGTCTTCGAGTGTCGCGTAATGGGTCTTCATTGAAGAAACACTCGTCAGACTATCAGAACATCACCCCTTCAGTCAATCAATCCATCAGTCCATCAGATGATCACTTGTTGTTTCACTTCTTCATCTAAACAAAACAATAAGTCTAAGACTAAAAGTCAAACAAATTTGTAAATAAATTACGTCTTAATTCTTAACAAAATGTGTATTTACTGTAATATAAAATATTTTGTTTTGGATGCAGTTCTCCGTCATTAAAATCACAATGTAGTCACCTAATAGTGATTCCATACCAATAAGTACAGTCAGTCTAGAGAAAAAAGAGCAACCACTCTTTTCTCAGACAAATAGAAAATACGCTAATCTGACTCTTACACAAGTTACGTTTAATATTCAATGCATTAGAGATTAGAATTATTAAAATAAGTGCATAAACAAATAGCGCATTTCTCTTTTAAAAAAGGGTGGTCTTTATCAGCAATTGGTGTTTAGGGCCCTAATAATAAACTCCTAGAGTAGGTCTGGGCGAAACCTAAGAGTTCAGTGTGTTTGTTTAAGGTGATAGTTTTTTTTGCTGTTTGTTTACAAAAACAAAACAAGTTATCTGCAATGAATCTCAATTCACTGCAGATATATTGTTTTTTAATGTTTAATAAATATCAAATAAAGCTAACTTACAGTGCTCTTAGGTTTTGCCCAGGCCTATCTTAGAGTTTAATATAGAGGCAATATAGACTTCTAACCAGCTGTTGCTTAGCAACTTGACACTGAAGTCTAAAGATCATCCATTTCTAAAAAAATAAATGCATTATTTTTAAGAACTTATCCTAATTATCCAAATCTCTAATGCATTGAAAATTTAACGTAATTTATGTTAGAGTGGGTTAACGTTTTCTTATCATGCTATTCTAGACCGTCTATGATGGTTACACTCTATTAGACTCTATTCGAATTGACTGCCAGTCAGTCAGTCAGTCATCTACTCACTCATTGACTATTATAATAGCAGAGAGAGAGAGAGAGAGAGAGGGAGGGAGAGAGAGAGAAAAAGAGAGATGAAGAGAGGAGTGTAAGCCTTAGAGTCTATTGTTTTGAGTTCAACAGTCAGTGCAACCAAACTATCGAAACAATAGCCAACTATCGGTGAGCCGATGAGCCGATTAGTGAAAGACTTGCATTGCTTTGGTTTAGCAGTTGTTGACAGTTATGTCGAATCGAAATGATTTGCATTTCCATTGATTACACATTTATTAGACTAATGGCTCGAATGGAGTGCAAACGCCAGACCTCTCAGACTCCGACTCCGACTCAACCAATGAATCGATTGAATCAATTGACTGATTGTCTTAGACTTATGTCTTGTACGCCTCGAGTGGGGGCCAAGAGTGTGGAGTTTGGGGCACAGATAGAGTGATTCCATCGACAGGAAGAATGCATTTGTTTGTGTAATCTCAAGACCAAAGATGTCTCCGATTTGGATATCAATAGTGATTTTGTGGATCTGCAAGACTGCGGCAGTCGTGGTCTACATTCCCGGCCAACTCAACCGAATTGGTGCCATAGTATTCAACGCGAGTTCCGAAGAGTCGCGTATTTATGCCATGAGTTCATCGTTGAGTCACCCGTCGGCCCAACACTTTGTGGACGTGTCCTCATTGGATGGATTGGTGTTTCTAAAGCGCCAATTGGTCTGCAGTAGTGATCGAATATCACATGTCGTTCCGTTCCCTTTGACTGTATATATAGAGTCCCAGAGCTTCCGAATCGGTGGCTCTCAGACTAAACTGATTGCAATTCCACTAAATATTTATTTTTCACACAAATCGTGTCCGCCTTTCGGTGCGAATCACGCAAACAGTCATTCCTCGCAGTCTTTGAACTCGAAGACCTACGCACTGGTAGTTGTTTCCGATGACTCACTTTGTGTCGAAAGGTCTCAATTTTTGGCGCATTTGCCGGACTTTATGCCGAACTCACTCTTTGCCAAATGTGTTGTTCGATTCGAGCCATCGATGGCTAGTCCTGACAATCCTCTCCAGTACTCAGTCGAACGTAATTCCTCTGATTTGGTGTCTTTGAGTCGGGTTTGCATCGGTTGGACTCAATTTACGGCAACTCTTCGGTTATCAATGAATTGCAAGACATCAGAGCAAAGCACAGGTAGTGTTGCCGACATTAGGGAACTTAATGAGTCTGTGCTCAGAGCGGATAATGAAGAGTCACTTGAATTGACATTTCATATGAGAGACACTGAAAGCGAACACTATTTGGAAAGCATTAGATCGAGTCGTAAGAAGAGCCGCACCAGAAGAGCCGAATCGACTAATTCTGAGCCGTTTTTTGACAAATCTCTATATATAGCGAGTGTTCCCGAAGAGAAAGAGAGAGGATATGTCGTAACCACAATGAGTGCCTCTGATCGGGAAAGTAATGATTTGTTATATCAAATGAGTGCAGTATTGGACGCCCGAAGTCAGAGCATGTTTTCGATCGAACCCCTGTCCGGAGTGCTCAGCACTACTGCCCGACTCGATCGGGAGTTTATGGACGTTCACTACTTGCGCATCACTGCTGTAGACAGTGGAGTGCCGGCGCGCACCGGCACTACAACTTTGCAAATCAATGTAAACGACGACAACGACCACTCGCCGGCCTTCGAGTTGGCCTCATATGACGCTGAGATACGGGAGTCGTCTCCAATCGCCACTACTGTGGTTACGGTGAGAGCCTCTGATCAAGACAGCGGTCCTAATGCGGACATTGAATACAGTATTGTCAACCCTACCGGTGCTAACGAGGCATTTCGCATAGACTCGAGTTCGGGTATAATCACAACGAGAGCAGCACTGGATCGCGAATCAGTCGACTTCTATGCACTTACAGTTCAGGCATCGGATTCCGGAGCCGTTCAGTCGCGCCGACACTCGCAGACAAAGGTTGGCATAAGAATACTGGACGACAACGACAATTATCCACAATTTTCGGAGCGATCCTATTCGGTCCAAATTCCCGAAGACATCAACTATTTGAACCGTCCGGTGATCGCCAGAGTGAGTGCTCACGACTCCGACGAAGGGCTCAACTCAGCGCTCAGATACTCAATAATTGGTGGCAATACTCAGGGAATGTTTCAAATGGATGCTCTTAATGGCGAAGTATCGGCTATTGCACCGTTAGATTACGAGACTTTCCATTCGTACCGATTGGTGCTGAGAGCGCAAGACGCCGGAAGTCCGCCGCGCAGTAACACAACCCAACTATTGATCAGTATTTTGGATAAGAATGATAACGAACCCAAGTTCTACACCAGTCTGTTCCAGGAGACGGTGCTGGAGAACGTGCCCATTGGCTCCAGTATAGTCAGAGTACAGGCCTATGACGCTGACGACGGCCCCAACTCTGCCATCAATTACTACGTCAGAAACGCTAACAGACCTGAAATGCCGATCGCTATTGACAACCAGACGGGTTGGGTAGTGACCACTCGGGAGTTGGACTGGGAAGAGGCCAGTCTTTACGAGTTTAGTGTAGTAGCTCAGGACAACGGCTCGCCTCCGCTCTCATCCTCGGCCAATGTGATAATCCGAGTGCAGGACCTGAACGATAATTCACCCGTTTTTGAGCCCAAACTATATGAGACAACAGTTAGTGAAGTGGACTCTACCGGATCGCCCGTCATATCTGTGACCGCGACAGATAAGGACGAGAATTCTCGTCTTATATTTCAGATATCGAGTGGAAACAGTAGGGGTCGGTTCAACATAATTACACAGAACGGACAGGGATTGATATCAATTGCCCAACCGTTGGACTATAAGGCGGAGAAAAAGTTTGTTCTGTCGGTGACGGCCACTGACGCCGGCGGCCGGTCTGACACCGCGACTGTTTATATAAACGTTTCCGACGCCAACACTCATCGCCCGGTAATAGAGAAGACTCCATACGCCGTAACCATTCCCGAAGACACACCAACCGGAGCGACAGTACTTGTAATCGAAGCGACCGATGCGGACGTAGGAGAGAACGCACGCATTACTTTCCAAATGGATGACGTGCCTGAGTTCAGGATTGACTCAATTTCAGGGGCTGTTGTCACTACTAGAGCTCTGGATCGAGAGGAGACGGCCGGCTATACCATAGTAGTGACCGCTTTAGACAACGGAATCCCTCCATTGGCCGACATTACGAATGTTGAGATCGAAATCGGAGACGTGAACGACAACTCTCCCGAATTCAAACAACCCTTATATACAACGGCCATCAGTGAGGACGCGCCTATTGGTAGTAGTCTTGTGCAGATCACAGCTTTTGATAAAGATCTGGGTCTTAACGGTCAAGTGAGGTATACCTTCTCGGGCGGCAATGACGGCGGCTCTACATTTGTGATAGACCCGACCTCTGGCATAATTCGAACTAATAAAATGTTGGATCGGGAGACCAGACCCAAGTTTGAGTTGATTGGATTAGGAGTGGATCGGGGCTCCCCCGCCATGTCTTCTTCAGTCATTATTAATGTATTGGTCGAAGACTGTAAGTATTGGAGCATTGGTTTGGTTTGAATCTGATTGAGTCTTAACTATAATAAGAGTCTTCTTTTTCTGAAGGCAATGACAATCCGCCGCGTTTTGCATCGGAAAAGATATCGTTTTATGTTCCGGAGAACAGCCCTATTGGTTGGATAGTAGGAGAGCTGAATGCCGTAGATCCAGACGAAGGACCCAATGCTAAAATCGAATACTCTATAGTTGGCGGACCTGATATGAAGTGGTTTTCGCTTAAACTGCGAGCGTCGGACAGCGGCGCAGAACTCATATCTGGTGTCGATATGGACTATGAGTCGCCTAAGAAGAAGTACAACATTATAGTGAGAGCATCGTCTTTGCCCCTCAGGAACGACGTCGACGTAGAGATACACGTGACGGGTAAGGCTTGACCTAATGTCGAGCTAACACGTGAGACTGTGTGACTACATTGACTTTGTGACTGTTGTTCTATCTAGACATCAATGATCATGCGCCACTCCTCAGAGACTTTTCTATAATTTTCAATAATTATAAAAATCATTTTCCTCTCAATCGAGTCATTGGACGGATTCCTGCGTTCGACTCAGACGTTGCGGATCAGCTCAGGTATCGATTTGTTTCGGGAAATAACGCAAATCTATTGATACTGAATGAGACAAACGGCGACATTAAGCTGAGCCCAAGTCTGAATACCAACGTACCTATGAGGGCACAGTTTGCCGCCACCGTTACCGACGGCATCAACGAGGCGTCGGCCACATGTCATCTGGTGGTGAATCTGGTGACCGAAGCCATGCTCTTTAATAGCGTTACAATTCGTTTACATAAAATATCACAAAAAATATTTCTCTCGTCTCTGTTCGACCGGTTCTTAGAGGGTTTGGCCGCTGTCATCCCCTGCCCTAAAGATAATATTATTATTTTTAATATTCAGGTAATGATCTACTCTTTGCTCTTTGCCCTTTGCCCTTTGTCAATCTAACCGTAATTTCGAACTACAGTATTTGTACAAGCATTGTACAGTATTATTGTGTCTTGGTATATATATATTTGAATTTGTTTGATTTATATAGTGATTGATTATTAATGTGTTTTATATACTTATACTTATAGGACGACATAGAAGTCGATTTTCTTATACTAAACATTAGTTTTTCTGCGCGTTTGTCCGACACCAGAGACACCGAATCATTCTATTCGCCCCAATTCCTTCAGGAAAGGGTGTATTTGAGTCGACCAGTACTCACAAAACTGACTGGTCTTGAGGTAAAAGTTTTGTTAAACTAATTTTGAAATATGAATGAAATGTTGAAATGTTTTCAATTGTACTGATGGACAGGTGTTAGCCTTTGACGACAATTTGTGTGTACGCGAGCCCTGTCTCAACTTCGAACAGTGTCTCTCAGTTCTCAAGTTTGGAAACGCTTCCGATTTTATAGGTTCCGACACATTATTGTTTCGCGCTATCAGTCCCGTCAACACATTCGCCTGCCGGTGCCCTAATGGATTTCAGGGTAAGTGCACAGTTAGCTTTAAATTTTTTCACCAAGTTGATTTCTATCGTATTTATGCCGCAACAAATTATTTTCAATATGACCATTGAGTTGAATATAGTTAGAACATATGAACATATGAACATGGTCATAATTATACATTTATAATTAACCTTAAAAATTAAAAATATCACCAGTAATACTTGGTAGATAATAGAGATTTTAACCAGTAAGTTTTAGCATCTAGCAAACCACTATTCGATGCACTATCTGATCTGATCTGATCTAATCTAATCTAATCTGATTTGATTAGACAAATGGAATTACAATTGCATTTAACTGCTATTTAACTGATTTTATTGTTTAATACATTGAAAGGAATGGAACACAAGTACGAGTGCGACACTGAAATCAATTTGTGTTTTTCCGGCCCATGCCTTAACGGCGGAGTTTGTGTGCATCAAGAGGGCAGTTATGTTTGCCTGTGCAGCGATGGTTATGCCGGAAAGAACTGCGAAATAAACTTTTTGTCAGACCATTGCAGAAGTGGTTTATGCAAAAGTGATTCGCGTTGTGTTAACTCTCGAAGTATGAAAATCAAGGCAACGCTCGGCGCCGGAAGTTTTCAATGTATGAACTGTTCACTAGACGAGTGGAGCACTCCTTTGTGCGAACTCAAGACCCGCTCGTTCACCAAAGGCTCGTATTTAACCTTTTCGTCTCTCCGACAACGGCATAGACTTAACATTCGGTTGTCGTTCGCCACTCGACATACAAATGGTTTGATCCTCTATACCGGCCGATACAATGAGAAACACGACTTTATCGCACTTGAAATCATTGATTCGAAAATTGTGTTCAGTTTCTCTGTCGGCGCTAACATTAGTCGAGTGTCTGTCGAGTCGGCTCAGGGAGTGATAAACGACGGCAATTGGCATCAAATAGAAGTGAATTATTTGAACCGAACGGCAACTCTAAAACTAGACGATTGCGACGAAGCACTGCTCAAAGCCATTGAGTCGAGACAACTGTCTCTCAGATATGTCTGCGCCAACACAACAACACTCGACTTAGAGCCTCGTTGTGCTGACAAAATGCAGACCTGCTATCGTTTTTTGGACCTAACTGGGCCACTACAGATTGGAGGACTTCCGCCTTTGCCCACTCGGTTCCAAACTTTTAACACCGATTTTGTCGGTTGTGTTCGGGAGCTCTATATCGACCACCAAATGGTTGACCTCAACTCGTATGTGGCCAACAATGGCACTCTTCCGGGTTGTGCACAGAAACGACACTTCTGTCAGTCACAGCCCTGTCGTAATGACGGCACATGTCTGGACCGTTGGGGCTCTTATCTGTGCGACTGCAACAGCACTTACAGCGGCCAAGACTGCAGTCACTCGAATGAAGTGGTAAAGCAGTTCAAAGGCGACGGCTTTCTCTCGTTTACTCCTCGGTTACGCCCACTCAGCCTTCCATGGGTTGTGAGGTTTCAGTTTCGCACTGTTTGGCCGAACGGTTTGCTATTGAGACTACAATTGGGTCACAACAGTGTCGTTGCCATCGAAACGGTTGACGCACTCATCAAATATTCCTTCAATTCGCAGACAATAGCCATTGCCGACGCTGTGGTCAATGACGGCAAATGGCATCAAATCGAAGTCAATTGGATGTCGAATGGCGTTCGATTTGATCTTGATTTTGGACAATACGAACAATTTAAAGATTTTGAGTCCGATATCAATGGTCTTTATATTTCTAAAGTGACTGTTGGCGGACCAGAAGCCACTGAAGACTTGGCGGACCAAATGACAACTTATTTTATTGGATGTATTCAAGGACTAGATGTCGGCAACAGTAAGGACTCGTGGCTCAGGCCATCACTTCAGAGCAATGTGGACGACGGCTGTGTTGAAGGCAATCCCTGTCTCTCTAATCCGTGTCCACCTAATAGTAAATGTTTGGCCAAAGGGTTTGGCCAATACCAGTGCGAATGCAATGCTGGCTTTGCTGGTGATGCTTGCAGCCCAGTGTGCGAGCTTAATCCCTGTGCTCATGGCTCGACATGTTTGCTCTGGAATAATTCGCGCGGATATAAGTGTGAATGCGATCGACTGCACACCGGAGTCTACTGCGAGGACAAGCTTCCCGAGACGTGTCCATCGAATTGGTGGGGATACCCGATCTGCGGGCCCTGTAATTGTGACACAAGCAAAGGCTATGACGGCAACTGCAACAAGACTTCTGGGGAATGCAGTTGCGAGCAAAACCACTTCCAGCCCCTCAACAGTGATGTCTGTTTCAAATGCGACTGTTATTCAATCGGTTCTTACACTAATCGATGCGATGCCCTTACCGGCCAATGCAAGTGTCGGCCCGGAGTAATTGGCCGGCGCTGTGATTCGTGTTTGAGTGCTCTCGCGGAGGTGACGCTCAGGGGCTGTGAAGTGATATACGAGGGCTGTCCGCGTGCTTTCAGCGAACAGGTTTGGTGGGAACGCACTCTTTTTGGTGCACAGGCTATTCAATCTTGTCCTACTGGGTCTGTCGGTAAGGCATTCAGACTCTGCTCAGATATGAATGGCTGGTCTGGCGCTGACTTGTTTGACTGCACTTCCAATGCATTCGTCGAACTGTCCGCTCAGTCGACTTTACTCGAAAGGAACGAATTTTCGTTGACTTCGTTTCTGTCGATTAAAATCTCGAATGACTTGAAGAACGCCATCAATGGAACCGACACTCTGTACGGCACAGACATTCTGATTGCCTATCGTTTGATCCGACTTCTAATCGAAAACGAGTTAAGACAAAGCGGTTTAAACCTAACCCACAAACAGGACCGACACTTCATTCGCAATTTGGTCGAATCGACATCTTTTATATTGGAGCCCAGGTATGCCTCCAATTGGGAGAGGATTGCTGATAGGGAGAGAGGGGCTGAGTATGTCCTCAAACTGTTCAATAGTTATCTCGAAGTGTTGATCGCCAACCAAAGAGACACTTTCACCGACCCGTTCGAAGTGTCCGCTAAATGGATGACATTCGGTATGGATTTGCAATTAATCTGTTTTTGATATCATTTTTTAAATCAAATGATTATTGATTGCTTGCTCCAATTGTTGATCTAATTTAACAGGATAATTAAAATTATTAATTAATTAATTAAAATAGCTTTAAAATTGCTTGTTTAGTTTTAACTTATAAGAAAAAGGATATTCGGTTTTTATTTTTAAAAGGACAAGTATAATCGAGTTAAAAACATTTGTCAGTTCTGAAACATTTTTACCAGAGATAGATAAGGGGGGATCAAGCAAAAATCCTCCTTGGTTTTGAAAATTTGGATTTATCCCCCCGTAGCATTTGGTCCGAGAAAAGGTACCCCCTCGACATTTTGCCGGCCGCCTTCGGCGTCCGGCAAATTTTTTGGGTTTTTTGCCCTAAATTAGGAAATTTTCCCTAAATTGGTGTTAAATCTGGTTTAAATTCAGTTAATTTAACTAAATTTAGTTTAAATTTAGTTTAAATTCAGTTAAATTAGACAAAATTTTATTATATATATATATATATATATATATATATATGTTTTT
>JAQFXP010004373.1:0-10793 GCA_034693685.1 Belba bartosi
TTCTCTATAGCCGACACGTATAGAAAGTTTAGACGGTGTTTGAGTAACTGGTTCGCCGCTTAAGTGGTTATTGATTTTCGCTAAAATTGCTTCTCGGAACAAAAAGTGGGCTGGAGTGCGCATTTATATACTACTAATATAATATTTTTTAATGCAATTTCTCTATATTTGCAATGGGATTGTCATTGGTGGTGGTACTGGTGTAATTTCTGTTTATTAGCAATGGGATTTTGGGGTTGGAAGAATATGCTAACTATTTGTACCATTTCACATTATTTGCAATGGGATTGTTATTGGTTATGGTACCGATTTGATTTCTGTTTATTAGCAACTGAATTTTATGAGTTATATATTAATACTCAATTTATTAGTAATTTCTTTACTTATAATGAGATTGTCATTGGTGATTTTAACGTTATGGTTTTTGTTTCTTAGCAACGAAATTTTTAGAATATTTTAAACTAAACATTAGTAATACCTTTTCTTTTATTACTACAAAATTTTAAATTATAGTTTTACTATCAAAGAATGCGCGTGAAATGAGACCAACTGATTATAGACAAATTAAATAAATTGTAAATTATCTGTCAGCGCAGCAGGATTCTTGAAATTAAACCGTTGTCTAATAGCGAATGACACTACTACTACTGTTCTCTATATATTACTAGGAATATAAATACATTTATTGCAAATCTGTGAAGGATTATTCTTCAACAAATCAATACATATTTACGGACGAATGGAGTACCCCCTGTTTTGACCCTGGTCACTAAAATTTATAATTAATGCATCTAATTTATTCATTTTATGCATAAGAGTGCTGTATTAACGTATAAAGTTTATTGAATTACCAGAAATGTTAAAATTTAAAAGTATCCGGGTTACTGGTTAAGTACCTTCTGCACTGACCTTGGTCACTAAAATTTATAATTAATGCATCTAAACTATTTCTATTATGTATAAGAGTGCTGTATTAACGTATAAAATTTATTAAATTAACAGAAATGTTAGAATTCAAAAGTATCCGGGTTACTGGTTAAGTATGTCCTGCACTGACCCTGGTCACTAAAATTTATAATTAATGCATCTAATCTATTCCTATTATTTATAAGAGTGCTGTATTAACGTATAAAATTTATTGAATTACCAGAAATGTTAGAAATCAAAAGTATTATACCAATTTCGCGCGCTTTTAGTTGATTGTATTTTAATTTTAAAATTCTTAATTCAGTTATAATTAACATTTCATTTACTTCAATACAGAATGTCTTCAATATTGTGTAATATTTGCAAAATCGAAACTAATTCATTGCTATTGTCTACAGTTTGCGGACATATCTTTTGTACAATATGTTTGACAAATTGGTTTTCGGTTTACAAGTATTGCCCAATATGTATCGAAAACTTCAATTTACGGCCAATTCAGTCATATATGCATCGATTGTTTTGTTCACAATTAAATTGCCATTCATGTCATTGACTTTTTTATTAATTCATTAATTTAAAACTGAAATATTGGACCACATTCTGAGGACATATTGTTTGTAATGAATGTTAAAACGAGTGGTTCGAAATACAAAACAAAAAGTATTGTAGTTATTGTCGACGAGACTTGAGATCCCGACCTTTTCGACAAAGAGTTTATCGACTTTTCATTTGATATGTTTTACTACTTATTTAATTTTTTGTAAATTATAAAAAATTTAAATTTTTTGAAATAAAATATTTCTTTTAATACAAAAATTGTCTCAAAAATCTCTTTTAATAAAAAATAAACAAAATTTAAAATCAATTAAATCAAAGAATAAGTTTTGAAACATTTGAATCAATTATCAGAAAGTTTTAAAAAATCAATTCAATCGTTATTTTTTGCTTTAAAAAATTTGCCATAAATCAAGAAATTATTGAATTGATTGTTAAGTATTGTAATAATTTGACAGAAATTAAGTTTGATTTCAATGACTTGAATGAAGATTCCGTTTAACTATTTGTTAAAAATTTGGTTAAAACTTGAAATTAATTTAATTGAATAATAATAAAAATTAATTAATTGTTAATACTTTTCAATTAGTTTTTAGGTTATGTCAGAATTTAATGCAATCGTTCATCGAAAATGTATTAAGGTCATACTCCTCAATCTTGTTTAAAACTGAAGCGCAAATAATGTTATCCATGTGTTGGTGTTGTTGACGATTATCAAAATTATTAGACAAGTACTTTGAACCATCTATTGTTTAAAGTAGTGAATTCTTTGTGGTCTGTATAAAATTGTAATTTGCTGATCGAACTCATGTTATATTGTTCTGTGTTCTGTTGCGAAGTATTGTCTAAGTATAGGAAGGATTGTCGAACCGGTTTTCGAAGTGTTAACCAATTTTTTGACCAACTGATGAGCGATATGTAATTGATTTTAGTTTGAACGACAAGTGATATGCGTTTTGTTTGCATTGAAATCAGGCAATTCAATACAAAAATTCTCAACAGTTTTTGGATTTTTTTTGTTTGCGCTAATGTAGTTGTGTTGCTGGTGCAGAGTGTTGACTCGTCTTCGTAATTGGTCTGATTACCTGTGGAGCTTTTGGCTTTTAGCAAATGTTCTTGTTTTTAGCAATTCGGACAATTGCAATGCCAGTAATGTTTTATTGCACTTATCTGTTTACAGTTTTTGCAAGGATAAGGCGCGTTGTCTTTGTTATGTGCTAAATTAATGGCTTTTGTGTTTGTTTATCATCATTTAAAGTCTAGCGCAAGCGATATCGAGTAATACGATATGCGCAAATGTGTTTTGCAAATGCGATTTAGTTGTGATTAAAGTTGAATAATTCAGTTGAGCGACAAAAGACTAGTGGTCTTGTGTCGACGATAATTGTGTCAAGAATGTAATTTTAGTTGTGTGTCCGGTGCGGAGAATAAATAGAGATGTGTTGTCGGTAATGCGTGTTGCGTCTGAACCATTAATTGGTTTGTAATTAGTTTGCCATTGATTGCGCGGCGAGAATACAATCAGAAACAGATTGTTAATCAAAAATGTTTTTACCGATTGCGGACTTTACTTATCTATTTATGCTACGTTGACTATCAATCGGTTAAAACTCAAATATTCTTGCGGTCACAATATATGTTTTATTTGATAAATATTAACTGTCCGGTAAGTATTTCTTGTTTTTTAATACAGCTCGAGCGCGCGTTTGTTTGTCTTTGATAATCGAACCGTGGTTCATATGATACTTTAATATATACCTGAAATGAATGTTATGTTTTATTTGATAAAAATTTTTTAGATTTAAAATGAAGATTTTTGTAAGACAAGTGGTAGCAAAAAATATTTTGCATTTTTATTTAAAAAATATCAAATTTAGATAAAAAGTTGACAATAAAACACTTCGTATTTGAAGGTAAAAAGTATAACACCATTTGTAAAATAATAGTTAGATTTGAAACTACTGGAACAGTTGAATTTAAAAAGAAAACCGTCAGTAAATGCAAAACAACTATCAAAATAAATATTAGAAAAGTTAAGAAAAGATTTATAATTTTTTAAAAAAATGGGAGACAAGTGGCCAAAGATCTTAGAATATAGTCGACTACTGAGCCATTCTTCGAAAGACATTAATTAAAACAATATGTACTCTTTTGGCCGGATTTGGAATCAATTTACTTCAAGAAAAGTGTTCAGAATTGATACGAATCAAACGGCATATCATTTATACTAAAAGTTTAAAACCCAACCAACGTTCCTCAGGCCGGGCCTATTGAGAATTTTTTGGCTTTTTGTAAGAAAAACTATATTATAAAACCTAAAATACCAAATGGAGTCTAGGGATTTTCTCGGATATGGAATAGCATAAGTAAAACTGTGGCTCAAACACATGCAAAAGCTTTTATGAAGTATGTCCAACAAAGACTTCAGCAAATAGGTGATAATAGAGACTTAGCACCGTTTAAACTTAAGGATCAATTCTGTATATATAGTAGATTTTATGATTAAATTTGTAACACTCCTAGTCCAATATTTTTTTTTAATTAAAAAAATAAAAAACAAGAAATACTTACCAGACAGTTAATAAATATATATATTTTTTTTGCATTACCATATATTGAATATAAGTTATAAAAACAATAATGCAATCAATCATTTTAATATTTATTCAGCATTTTCTCTTGACATTAATAAAAAATTGTCGTCAATTTTATGATTTAAACTGATTTATTTTTTGTTTTTGCTGTTACATCCTTCTTGACAAAGTATTTTTTGATGTTTTTTAAATACTTTTAATTTCTTTGTTTAATATTTGTATGTTTTGTTTTTTTGTTAGTTTATTTGTTTTTAGAATTTAATTACCTTTTGATTTATTTATTTTTGGCTGAACTTAATATTGATGTTTTCGTTTGTTTTATTTTGTTATTGATTTTTTTAATTCATAATTAACTCTGAAATCAATCGTGTCTAATTTGAGATTTGGTTTAAAATTCCAACGTTTTAAATATAAAATGGGTGTTAAATGTCTGTCAAATCCTGAATTTTTTCACACTTTAAATTTCCTAAATTAAAATTATATATTTTTTGACCAAGTTAGTGTGCTTACTTTAATGTTAAATTTTTTGAATTGAAGCGATAATCTTCGTTAGAAATTTATCTATGTTTATTAAATGTTTTACTGTACGCTTTAATTAGCATAAAATTACATGTTGACTCAAAACAATTAATCATGAGTATCTTTGTTTTTTTGCGTAAAATTAAATTGGCTAATAACCATTAGTTTTTGATCACTTGAGTTATAGAAAAATGTAACATTTGCCAAATATTGAACTTAATCAATCATCATGACAATCAAATACATTTGCATAAAAACATACAAAACTATAGGCTTTAGAGTAAGAATTGCGGCACAAAATAAATGCATAAAATGTATGTATAAACATTGCATATTTGAATTATAGAGTTAGAGTCAGTTTATAAATTGCATATTACATTATAAATTTTAGACAATAAATTAATCAATAAAATAAATTATTTATTAAATTTAAAAATTTTTATTTGTATTTAAAAAGAAAATTAATAAATATAATAAACATTTAACATAATTTTAAAACAATAATTTTAATATTATAAATTTATACTCAAATGAGTGTAGTTTTAGTTAAGGCGGAGCTGCATAAATATAGATTTTTTCCTTTTTTTAAAATTAGTTAATGTATTAGTTGGATGAAAAATTACTACATTTTACGTATTTAAACAATCAATTTATGAAATTACTAACAAGTAAAATTTAGTTTTTTAAACTTATTTTTTTATATGATATTAACATTTATTCAAATTAATGCAATTAAACTATGTTTAAAAGTTCAAAATAAATAACGCATTAACTGTTTATTAAATTTGTAAAAACAGTGTATTTACATTAATAAGGCGCAAAACTTAAGAGCTCAATATGTTTTTTAATTTTTTTTAAAAAGGAAATAAACACAAAAATATTAATGGATTTTAAAATGTTTGGATTAATTTCAGCAAAACTGTGGCTCAAATGCATGCAGAAGTTCTAATAAAAAACATCAGAAGTAACCTAACATATATCGGAAACAATGGTCTTTACGCAACATTTATTTTATAATTTTTTAAAGTTATATAATCTAATTTTTTGGTATAAATTTTTGCCATTTTTAATGTAGTATTTAAAAAGTAATTCAAAATTTTCTTTTGATGATTTATTTTTTTGGACAAGCAAAATTTTTAAAAATAAAACAAGGTAAGTTATAATTAATTAATAAAATCATTAACAATTTATTTTAAAATCATAAATATTTTTTTTAACTCACTTCATAAAAATTTTAAAATTTTGTGTTTGTGGGTTCTTTACAGTATTTTATTTTGCTTCGCCTCTCCATCCAATTTTTTACTAACTGAAAAAAAAAGATTTTTGTTCAACAAATTATGCTTATTATTAATAATGTTGTCGTAAGAGAAATTACATTATTAATAAAAGATATTAAAATAATTAACAATAAATTGGTAAAACATAATATTTCAGATGCAAAAAATGTAAGCAAAATTTATACCACATCAGTTTTAAAAAAATAACATTTTTAAAGAATTAAAAAATATTGTAGCAAAGAAGAGCACATCCCGGACAAGTTCAGAAAAGCCTGGATGAGCTCGTCACTCAGTCAAGAAATCAAACATAGCCATATATGGTAATGTTGCTTAGACTGAGTGATGTTCAGCAGGATAAAGTCCACACTTTAATTCTAGTCATTGTTTTGATCAGTTATATAATAAAATTGTTTTTTGATTCAACACTTGGTGTAAATTTATTTGAGTAAGTAAGGGTGCGGTAGGGGTGACTGAAAAGCAGGCGGGCAGCCAAACGAAATGGGTTGAAAGGAGGTTAAGGGGAGGTTAAAACGGTAAGGGTCCCGAGGTCAAATATCTCTACATTTGCAGCGGTGGACGAATATGTAGCAAAGAAGAGCACATCCCGGACAAGCCCAGAAAAGCCTGGATGAGATCGTCACTCAGTCAAGGCATCAAACATAGCCATATATGGTAATGTTGCCTAGACTAAGTGATGTTCAGCAGGATAAAGCCCGCACTTCTATTCTAGTCATTGTTTTGATCAGTTATATAATAAAATTGTTCTTTAATTCAACACTTGGTGTAAATTTATTTGAGTAAGTAAGAGTGCGGTAGGGGTGACTGAAGGGCGGGTGGGCAGCCAGAACAGAGGGGTTGAAAGGGGGTTAAGAGGAGGTTAAGGCGGTAAGGGTCCCGAGGTCAAATATTACTACATTTGCAGCGGTGGGATTTGTTGGACCTTAAAACCTGTTGTCTCACAGATAAAGTTGTGGTCAACTGAATTTAAACTTTTTCTAAAATTTGAAATAAAAATTGAATTTAATCTAATTTTAAATTGTCTTAAAATGAACTAATTATTTTTATATAAAGGATAAAATAAAGTTAAGTACTTTTATTTAATTATGTTTTGTTTTAATTCAAATTAATAAATAGTAATGCAAGTTATTTGAGTATTTATAGATCGTGTTTGCAAATAATTTAAACGCGTAAGCCAGGGTTGTAGTTGGTGGCGTAGTATGCGTTCAACTATCGATAAAACAGTTAAATACAGACAATAATACTGACTTTTTGGATGACGTATTGGGCAAAATGGTATATGGTCAAATTAATGCCCAATTGAAGGTTAACCTCAAATTTCTAGACTCACATAACTATAACGATTTAACTATACAAAGACTACTGACTTATGCGCTGCATATAAATAAAATAACCAAAAACTAGTCTAGATTTTGGATTATATTATGTGATTCTGAGTCAACCCTAATCCGAGATATCACTAAATATAAAAAACAGTTAAAACTCGATTCTAACGACTAATTCAATAAAGTGCTTAAAACACTAAAGACAATTGTCAACAGTTTTAATAAATTGAATTTACGTCCAATAGATGTAAAGCAAAAAGTGAAGAGTTTTGTCTCATTTAAGAAACAAGAGTTAAGCCGTGTCCACATCTCGAATGCGATTGACTTGAATGCAGACGTCATTCGGTTCAACAAACTATCGGCGATCAATGAATAGCTAAACAATGAATCAAAATGATTATATTAACCAAAATTATATTAATAATAATTACAATATCAATAATTAATTAAATGAAAAAATTTGCAAAATATTTGTTAATTAATGGTGCTTATATATAATAAATAAACTATATTTAAAAAGTGAACAATTAAGTGATAACAGCGATACAAAATCAATAATTTATAAATATAACATTAATAGCAGTAAAAATAAAAAATACTGAAATAATTATAATAATAAAAACAATAATAATACATTGATTTAAAGTGTGTCAATTTAAACGACATAAATTGCAAACACTATGCAAACAAGTGTCCGAATATAATTTTTTAATATATGTTAAAACTATAGTTAAACTACATATATTTTGTCGCATTTAACGACAAAAACTTTAAAAATAAAATGTCAAAACGTCGCCTTTCAAAAGATACCTTAGAAATATTGTTTTAAAAGTTATTATAATTAATTAAAGTGTTAAAAGACATTAAATTGAGAAATAAATAATGTAAACAAAATAAATAATAATTAAAATTCAAACAATATTATAACAAAACAATAAGCAATGCAATTTAAATGTACAGTCTACTGAATACTATCGAGATCATATAAAATAAACCAATTTATTAAAAACCGATAAAATTTAAAAAAAAACACTATTAAATCGCTAAAATAATGCTAAGATCTAATATAAAAATAAAAATTAATAAAAGCTGAATAAGTAATTTAATTAATACAATTTGCGAAAAAAGAATTCAAGAAGAACTGAAAGCATTTATATATAAATTTTTATATAAAACAACGTATCAGTTTAAGGTGCTTGCCATGTGTCGACATATTTTATAGCGGGTTAAAAATGAACTATTTAGCAAACTTAAGATAACAGGTGAAGACACCGTCAAAATTGTACAGAAATTACGGAAAGATTTTTAATTTTAAAGGGTTTAATATATAAATATAAACAGATCGTAATTTTGTTTACATTGTGAACACATGTTTTGAGTGCAATACTGATTATTAACACATTTTTGTTGTGATAATAATAATTTGAAGCCATTTAACAGCAAATCAAAGGTAACACTAATTATATCTTATTTTTATTAATAATATAATTATATTTTTAATCTCTTTTTAGATATGTCACGAATGTATGTCAAAGTTTGAACTTATGTTCCGGTGCTGTTGGCCTCACAGCTAACTGAGCGGTTCGTTTGCAACAAAAGTGCGGCGAATCCGGGTCTGGATTTATAAGCGCGACTGCAGGTGTTGTTGCCCATACAGCTAAACAATGGCTTTAATGTTGTCAAATGTTGGTCTTATGTGCCGACAGTGCTTCCGAACCCAATATACAAAAAGTCGAAAACAGAGTCAATAAAAACAATTAAAAATTTGTTTTTAGTTATGACTTCATTAACATAAGAATACAAGCAATTGGTTAACGAAGTGTTTGAAATTTGAGCCTGAGTTATGGTTTGTTGTTATGAACTGGAAATGTTTGTCTCAAATGTATATCAAGTTTGGCCTTATGTGCCGGTGCTGTTGGCCATACAGCTAACGAAGCGGTTTGTTTGCAATAAAAGTGTGGCGAATCTGAGTGTATTGTTTGACTCAAATATAAATTAGAAATTTTTTATAATTTTATTTAATAATTATATGAATAAATATTTGAAAATAATTTTTAAACATTTTAATGTAATTATTTTTTGTATTTTTTTTAAAGAATTAATTAAAATTAAAACAAAATTTGTATTTTTTACAATTGTTTGTTTTAATACATTTTTTCGTCGTTAGTTTTTGGTTGTGTAATGACTTAAATGTGAAAAATCCGTTAAATCTGTTGACTATTTTGTCTGAAAAATTAAAGAATAGTTTAACTGCCTGTGTTGTTGGCTTTATTAAAATATTAATTTCTATTAAATAATAAATTTATTTACATTTTTATTTTGATATAAATATTTAAAAAAATTACTAAAATATTAATACTTATAATACATTAGAGATAATAATATTATATATATTGCAAAACAAATACTAAAATAATTTTCAGTTTTATTAAGAAATTATTGAATTTATTTTCAATTGGTTTTTGATATTACTCATAGTTTACTGACATATAAATGAAACTATTTTTCAATTCAATACAATAATTATTTTCTGGGATTTGAGTTCTGACTCATAGATCAGTGCACTTACTTCAAAGCGATCACTATTTGAATGATTTTTTAAAATTAATTTCAAAATAACAAATATTCAAATAATTAATTGCTAATTAATTAATTGCAACAAAAATGTGATTAATTATAGTAATTATATGTAATAGAATTTTTCATAATTTTGAAAATAATTATTAAACTATTTCATATTTTAATACATTAGAAATAATATTATTATTAAATAATATTAAATAAATATAATGCAAAACAAATACTAAAATAATTCTCAGTTTTATTGAGAAATTATTGATTTCGCTTTTAATTGGTTTTTGATATTACACATAGTTTACTGACATATAAATGAAAATATTTTTCAATTTAATAAATAAAATGAGATTTTAGTTGTTATTCAGATTTCATTTGATTAACTTCAAAGCAATTACTCAGTGTTGAAGTTTTTAAAGTTGTTTAGAAAACAAATTTTTTCAAAAATAATTGTTTAATAATTAATTAATTGCAACAAAAATGTGATTAATTTAAGTAAATATAATGAATTGTTTGGCTATTAGTGAGCATAATTATTTAAATTTGAATAATTTTAGTAAAAATGATATTTGTATCATTCGAAGAGTTATAAGATTTGCAAATAAGAAATATTTTTGTAAATTAGAGATTAATAGCAATATACAGTATAAGTGGCTTAATATTGAAATATAATAAAAAATATTAATAATGAATGAAAAATTAATATTAGAGTTAAAAAAACAATTACACGAAAAATGCAAAGAAATAATTCTTTATAAAAATGAGTTAAGTATTTATAAAAAAGAAAATCAAATTTTGATTAACAAAAATTAAGATTTAATAAAAGAAAATAATTTACTTAAATTGGATAAAAACAATAAATGTGAATTAGAGATAAATTCAAGTCAAACATTAATTTGCGATTATAGTGAAAGTCGAAAAAGAGTAAAAATTCACGAGATTTATGAAACTCTAAATCAAAGTTTGCCCAAATTTTTTGCATCTTATGGTTGTGAACCAAAAAT
>JAQFXP010004374.1:0-10792 GCA_034693685.1 Belba bartosi
GATGTAATTTATGATAATTATTATTAAATTTTCGATAAATTATTCAATTACTTTAAAATTAAACCAATTAAAATATTATTGAAAATTAACAAACTTTAAGGCTAAAGCCACATAAATATTCTCAAAAACATTATTATATTCGACATTGTAATATTCGACATTGTCATATTCGACATTGTAATATTCGACATTGTTATATTTGACATTGTCATATTTGACATTGTCATATTTGACATTGTCATATTTGACATTGTAATATTCGACATTGTAATATTCGACATTGTAATATTCGACATTGTCATATTCGACATTGTTATATTCGACATTGTAATATTCGACATTGTCAGATTCGACATTGTTATATTCGACATTGTCATATTCGACATTGTCATATTCGACATTGTAATATTTGAAATAACCGAATTTATATTTTACTTTTTTATTAATTTTTGTATCTGTGTGTCGAGAATTTTGAAAAAGTCTATAAATCGTCTATTTGTTTACTGTATAGTTATAAGTTATAACTATAGTTCACAAAACGTCCCAAAAATATTATGCGCGGCAAAAGTTTGGAGTATCAAAAAAATTTATTTTAACATAAGATTTAATTAAATGTTTTTAAATCGCATTTAAAATTCAGATAATAATTATTTTCACATTCAATCATTTCAGACAAAACAATATTATTTTCAATTAAAGTGTTTGAAATGTTAAAAATTGGCAAAAATTTATTGCCATTTATCACAATTGCTTATTAAGAATGATATGTATGCTATCAGATTGCAGGCGTTAGGGATTAGCTGATTAATAATATGCTTCTAGTTTGTATTTGGTTTTACAATAATCTAAAAATAATTCAAATTTTTTTAATTGTAATTATTTGTAAATATAATTTTATATTAAATAATTATTTTTACTAGTTTTATAGTTTTATTTATTATAATAATAATATACCCGACTTTTGGGACGTTTTGTGGCCTCTAGTTATAAATCTTATTATATTAAGAAGCAATTAAAGTGACTGTACACTAAAGCTGAAATAAGTATGTTAAGAGTTAGTCATTTGAATAAATTATCAAATATTAAATTAATTAACGATTTAATGGAAATAAAATCTCAATAAAACTTTAAATACTAAACAATATATTTATAACAGAACTTGAGTTTAACTTACTTTTCAATTTTTGGTTCAATATTTGTATGTTATTTAAATTTTATTCTTTTGCTATTATTTAATTAAAATTTTTAAAAATAATCTAGCTCAAACATCTTCAAAAAATTTATAGAGCTAAAAATTTTTCAATTATATTTAATGGTTTAAACGAGTCAGACACATTTTAGAGTAAATGTTGATTTGAATATTTTGTAAATTTATATTTAAATATATTTATTCATTTTTTTCATTTATTATTATTTTGTCCCAATTAGTAAGTGTTTAAAATATTAATTAGATTTTTACTGTTTATTTAGAAAAAACCAAAACAAAAACATTTAAATTTATAAATATTTTGCAAGTTACTTTACTACTAAAATGCAATTATATTGTTTTTGTATATTTAAAGTAGAGTAAAAATACTAACTAAATAATACTTTCGAACTTTAAGTATAAACAATTATTTATTTTCAAATTTAAACAAGTACAAGTTAACTAATAAAAATTTAATTATTATAAAATTATTTAAATAAAAAAATGTTAAAAATGTAAAACTTAAATAGGTGAATATATTTTAATTTGAGATATTTTGAGGGATGCGCTACTAAATTTATTATTGAAAAAAATCTCCTAGTTTATAAATTATAAGTTATAATTTATAAGTTATTAATATTTATAAATTATAACTGACTAAATTTTATTGTAATTTAAATTTAAATATAAACTATCTTGACCTATTCGATTAAATTTCTAACAAGTTTATGAATAGTACAGCGTATTGTCAATTTGTCAACAAATTTAACGTTTCAAGGTTAGACCTGTGACAGACCCAAAGAAATTTTTTGATATTACTCTCTCCACTTGATATGCTTAAGCGTATTAACAATAATTGTATAACAATTATTGCAAAATAAGTTTATTTCAAATAAAGATCATATAATTACTGTAATTTAAAAGTTTGATTGTTGTAAAAACATTTTTTTAATAAATTAAAATAATTTTTAACTTGAATTGAACAATTTCTAAAACTGTCATTTATACTTAATTAATTTATAAAAAGTTGCAGTTTTAATAACTTATTTAAATGAGTAAAAAATTTGTTTAAATAATTAAATCTTAACTTAAAAAAGTGACCAATCAGACGTTCATTTAAATGGGCATCTAATAAACATCTAGGCAAAATTTAATAAATTATTATTATTTTATTTTTGTTTTAAACTTTTTATTATTATTAATTTTATTTGATTATTTATAGTTTAAATATTCGTAATTCAATTATCACGTTAATTCATATAATTAGAAATAATTTATATTATAATTATATTTTTGTAATAATAATTATTATTGACCAGAGATTGAGAAGTTCGGCTAATGCAGGAAGATTTTTATTTTTAAAAACGCTTAAAATCTCTTAATTTTATATTCAATTCAATTTCATTTAACTGAATTTAGAATCAATTTAGAGAAAATTTTCTAAGTATTGCCTAAAAGCACTAAAATTTTACCGTCCGCTTACATATGAGCGGAACAAATTCTAGGGGGATAAATCAAAGTAATTTTTGCCTGACCCCCCCCCTCTCCATTTTCAATCTGTTATTGACTAAACTTTGTACAGTCACAACTTAACGAAAGTATAGTACAAAACCAAAATCAGGCAATTTATATTCTCGGAAAAAGTGATGACCCTTTTTATAATTTTAAACTGATGTAACTTTTTAACTTGATTTTTATTCTTAATCAATGATTTAATTACAAAACATTAAGAATATTAAAATTTAAACTATTAACAAAATATTAAATATTAATCTATATAAAATCTAATAATTTTCAACAAATATAATTTGTATGAATTGATGATTAATTGCATTAATATTGTTATTATGAATACGGAATTTTAGAGCAAATATTATTAAATATTTAAATATTATTTTATTTTTTAAACTTCAAGTAAATTTATTGAATATATTAAATAATTAAGACTTATGACTATTTGCTTTATTTATTACTTTTATCATTCGTTTGATTTATATAAAAGTAAAATAAACTTAAGAAATAAAAATTAAGTTAAGAAAGTGACACCAGTATAAAATTAGAAAAAGTGTCAATTACTTCACCTAAAATATAAATTGCCTAATTTTGGTTTTGTACCATATTTTCGTTAAATTGTGACTGTACTAATATTATATGACTTAACCGACCAAACAATGTGTTTAGGGATTAGTTGAGGTTTTACTCTGTTTACTGACTGTATGTGTGTTTGTACTCTGTTTAATTATTTGAAGTATTGGTTAATTTGAATTAATTGCTTTTCATTTAACCAAACCTAACCAAACCGGGTCCGAGCATTTCCCAATTCTCGGAACTTCAACTAAAGCCATTCTCCCGCAGCCCTGTAATAGCTTCATACTATAAAAATCATAACAAATAATCCTGACTAGTTATGATAAATAAGAATGTTAAAAGCCTGCCTTGAAGACTAACCTTGAAACGTTAGATTTGGCTTGATTTAACTTGCCCCTATTGAACTCTGTAGTAATCATATAAATTTTTTCGAGTTTTACAAATGAACTTTTCCTTTATAGAGTATCAAACTTATTTTTGCCACGAGCACGGTCTAATTTTTAAAACCCAAAAATTAAAAAGCATCATACTGCAAATAATAAAATATATATAACTACAATATTTTTGAACTTTATTTAAAACAATTAGATTCAATAACAATTCACAATAATTATTGACATCATTTTACAACTTTTGTTAATCATGTTTACTTGCTAGTGCCAATTTTGTGCTAATTATAAAATATAGCACGAATAAACTATCAGATTATAATTTATAACTCATTAAATTATTATGCCAGTTAATGCAGTTGTTGACTTTTTGCATTAAAATTAAGAGATAAATTGAAATTAAATATTTTCAATATTAGTAAGTCTATTGTAGAAGTAATAAAAATAAATAATAATATTATATAAATAGATTTGACTGTAATATTAAAACAAGTTTATTTGCGCCACTGCAGAAGACACATGTTTAAGGAGTTGACAAACATTGTAGAGGAAAAAGTTTATTTAAAATATATTATACAAATTGTACTCTGCAATGATAACTAGAGTAATTTATAAATGTATTAATATATGTTGAAGCGTTTGTCCATGCTAATTCAATATTTGCAAAAAACAAAAAGAAGAACAAATTCAGGCTGATTAGTAAATTAATATTTATTTTTGGTAAAATATTTTTTTGCTAGATAAAACTAATACTAGAAAGTTCGAATCAAAACAGAGTTGTTTATTCTTTAATTTATTGATAAAATATTCTGTTATACCTCTACACTCTGTTACAGTAGTTGTCATTTAAGTCAAAGTGAGAACACGTTTCGTCAATATATTCTCATTGAGACTGTGTGTTGTGTATGAGCAAGACCTTAAGGATCAAGGTTAAGTTTAAATTATATAGATAAATGTATATGCAACTCTATTGACTACTCGTGTTCAACAGTCAATAGCTTTAGCGTAATTTTTAATTCAAACAAGTAATATTAGTCAAATTGAATAACATTTGGCTTGGTTAAATTTTGCTTTTATAATAATTTGTGATTAAATAAAATAAATATTAATAAAATATAAATTTTGTGTTAAATATAAAGATTGTTAATTTGTAATACACACTAAGTGCTAATAATTATTGCCAAGCTAAACTGTTAAAGAGCAAAAAAGTTCTAAACTGAGCTGGCACAGGCATATAAGCACAGTGACTGTGCACTGAATTATATTTATTGCTCATCAATCAACAGAATCCCTAATCAGGTAATACATTAGCAGTTGTGCTGCTGTGCGACACAACACCAAACTCTAACATTCATTCACTGTCTGTCTGTGCGATTGGTTGGATGTATGCACTGAATGAACTAAACTTTCAAATAAAGTATAAATTAATTGATTTTCAATCAAATCGACAAAAACTAAACTAACAAAATGTTAAACTCATTGAATTCGACTTTTGGCTATAACTCGAATACATTTAATAAGTTTTCGCAAAATAATAACAAACTATTCGAAGACGAGAACGCAGTTTGCGAACCGATGAACGGCACCGGTAGCGGCACCAACAGATACCCCGTGTTGGAGATTGACCAGTACTTGAACACCATCTTCCAGAACAATGGGGGAGGAGGCGGGGGTGTGGATGCGGGTGCGGGTCTGTCGTTGAAGACCGAGGACAGTCATAGCCGTATGACACACACGGACTGCGAGGACTCGGGGTTTGTGACCTGCAATTCCTCGGGACTGTCATCGCCGCAGTTGTCGCCGATGAGCGCCAGCAGTCACTACAGCGCAGTCGAGACCAACACATCCGCATCGCATCCCTTTGAAGACTACACGCAATTGAGTTTCCACGGAATCGCCAACTCTTCCAATTGGAGTCTGGCCTCTCTCAGCGACCACTCGGCGCCCACACCCGCAGTCCCTCCACTGCCCAAACAGATTAAATTGTTTTCGAACTACTCTTCGAAGTCTGTGCACCAGAACTGTGAACTGCGTATAACCAAACAGCCGGAGACGCACCACAGGGCCCGGTATATGACGGAGGGCTCGCGCGGAACCATTAAAGACCGCACGGGTAGGGGCTATCCGGTCGTACAGCTGTTCGGTTACAACAAAAGTTCGGTTAAATTGCAGTGTTTTGTCGGACACGACCAGAAGATAGGGGAACCGCATCTCTTCTACCAGGCCTGTGAGGTGAGCGGGAAGACTGCCTACCGGTTCGCCAAAGTGGACGGCATTAATGTGATTGAACTCGAATTGTTGCCCAAAAACAATATGCAGTCTATTCTCGACTGTATGGGGATTCTGAAGGAACGGAATGTCGACGTCGAGCGCAAAGTGTTGCGTTCGCGCCGGAAGGGCCAGCGCTCCTGTCCGGTCACCACTGCCACTGCCATTGCCAACGAAGAGGTGAAAATGATCCGAAACACGAATAAGTGCCGCTCAACTCACTGCCGAATGGTGTTCCGGTGCCTTCTGCCCGATACTGGCGAAGTGCTACAAGTGGTGAGCGATCCCATCCTCTGCACTCAGCCGTTGGGGTCGCCCGAGATATATAAGATATCTTTGAGGGAATCGGATGTGAAGGGCGGGAATGACCTCTTCATTATTGGCAAGAATTTCCATAAGGACTCGAAAGTACTCTTCACTAACTCTAACCGCTGGCGGAAAGTCGTTATTCCGCAGAAGGAGTTCCTCAACTCAACACATCTCGTCTGTCAGATACCCGGGTATGAGAGTCCGGACGCCCTTTGCTCGTCGATCATCACTTGTGAAGTCAGTGTTGTCTGTAATCACAAGACCTCTGATCCGATAAAATTCATTTACACTAACTCTGCGTTCGCCACAAATTCGCGTTAATTATTAAATTAATATAAAATTATTGATTATTCGCTTCTATTCTCATCTAAACTCTAATTCAGTTCTAATTTCTCGATATTGTATAATAATAAATGTTTTCGTTATTTAATGTCAACTCTTTTCTCATTGTCTTCTCATTTACTAAACAAGTAGACCCGACCTGACCCGGTCAGGACAGGGCTGGCAGGACAGGGCTCAACAAGAAAAGCTAAGCCAAACATTGAATTGAGTTTGGCAGCATAATAGCACTGGCGTAATAGCCCTGAGCTGTTGTCTGCCAACACGTGTAGTAGGAGTCGCTCTTATTTTTCTTACGTCACTATCGATAATGTTTTTATGAAAGTTATAAACCGAACAAATATTATAGAAGTAGTCGTACTGTAGCTGTAGTAGTAGTAGAAGTACTATAGAAGTAGTACTGACTCGTGAGTAGTAGTCGTAGTAATAGAGTAATAGTTGTTGTTGTAGTCAAGACGTATGATTTGTTAGTTTATTATCTTTAATTAAATACTTTGATTTCAATGCTTAATTAGTTTAGGAATCTATAATGACTTAATAGTTTATGTCATTATTATCTTCGTTTTGAGTCTGACTTTCAATTGAGACATTATTTCAAACTATTCTATATTTATAATTTTAATTCTTAATCATAAATAATAATAATTAATATCTTGTCAATATATTATTTTATTCAAAGATAACATTTTTAATTAGACAAACATTTTCAAATCGTTCGTACTTAAAAACTATTTTAGATGTATTTAGAGTTATTAGCAGCGATTCTCAACGAGTTTTTAGTGATAGGGGCTAAAGTAAAATGGGAGCAAACATAGAAAAAGAGTGAAATCGGGTAATATTTAATTAACAAAATTTGTTATTTAAATTGTAATATAATGTTTATACATAAAGAGAATATAATAATATTTTAAAAATAGAGTATAACTATTTAAACAAACATAAAATATATTTAAATGTAATATAAGAAATTTTAAATGCACATAAAATATAAATTGTTTTAAATATTTAATTAAAAATAATCTTTATTTGAAAACTAACTAATATTTGTTGATTTCATTTAAATATTCTGATTTAAACATTTTTGTTCTAAATATGGTTTTAAAATATCTAAAAATAAAGTTTAGATTCTTAAAAAATGTATAATTAATGTTTAATATTGTAATTAAAATTTTGTTTTGTGCAGTATTATAACTAGACAGTATTATTTAATGTCATAGCTTCTACTTCATTATGACTAACAGACCTGTATTTGCACTTGTTTTAAACATGTGTCCCCTCCGTCTAAATTAATAGTGCATTTATATGGTATTGTCTAATCTATTTTATACATACAGTGCTAAGCTAAGCAAAAATGATCTTGTGCATGAAACATATGTCCAGTGCATTCATCTAGTAAACTGTATTTTCACCTCTGTTTATGAGAAACTTTCTTTTTGTATGAAATTGCAATCTATTATGAAATGTATTTAATTAAAATTTAAAATATTGGGTTCAGATTAGAAACCCCGACCCAAACCGACCCGATTTGTATCTCTTCCTTAAGTACTGTTATACAGTATGTGCACACAATGTCATTAATATTAAACTAATCTAAATTAATTACATTTTCATTACATTAAATTCTTGTTAATTTAACATGAATTGGTAAAAAGACAAATGTAATTAATACAACTATTTGTTAGATCATGATACAATTTGTTAATTCAATAGATTCTATTGATAAATAAAATACAATTATGTGACAATAAAATTAAATTATCATATTTACGTCAAATGCAAAAAAAGTAAAAAAGCATGCAAACAGAATTGAGCTAGCATCTTATTTTGATATTGTAAATCAAGACATAAATGTTTGAGTTAATGGCAGAGGTCAGAGAGTGATGTTCGTCGAAATTGAGAGCGACTGAGAGGACACGGATGAGCGCAGAGAGAGGGAGAGAGTGAGAGCATATACTGTAGGGATTGTACGGTATATACAGAATAGCATACAAACACACAAACACAACATAAGAGTTAGCGTTTGGCCAAAAGAATATGCTTTGAAAACTTTTATACATTTTTTTCATTGAACCACAAGTTGTGTTGCACTCGATTACACACAATATGTTTCTTCAGATTTTCTGTTATATTAATAGTGAAATTTGACTCAACATACAATTACTGAACCGGAATCTCATTTTTATTATTATTTTATTTATTAATTTATAATTTATAAATTTGACAATTTATTTTTAAAAGTTGTATCAATAAGAGATATAATATTTACAATAATTAATATTTTTGTATATTTAGGTATATTTTATTGATTCTTATCTCAGCTAGTTTATCCATGACCATCTTTGCAGTGTGTCGGACGTGCATACGTTTCGGCCATTTACAGATCAACCTTTATTAGCGACAAACTTGATATGAACTAACTCTCGTTAGTATTTTAAGGAATATTTAGTTTTAACTAGCAATAGCTAATTCAATTGTTTAGTTTAGGCGCACAATTAAAATAGTACAGTTGTTATTTAAACATTTTTGTTATAATGCACTTATTACTTACTAACAAAATAAACTAGGTGAGATAAGAATAAAATATTTATTTTTATAATTTTTATAAAATATATCTAAACTTTAATTAAAAGTTAATTTCGGTTAACAAAACTTAAATATTTTAAAACCATTAATAATTTAACAAATGTTATATCGTACAAAATATAGTAAAATTCTATTTTACTCTGCAACTTTAAAATATTACTGGTTAAAATTGTTTATTTATCTATTGTAAGTTAAACCAATAATATTTAAGATTTATTTTTCAATATACTTGGTTACAAAAGTAAATTATTTGTTTTAATCAAAGTTATATTTATTTGATTACAATTTTAAACTTGTGTTATTTTTTATGTTTTTTACTATTTCATTATTATACTTTTAAAAAGATGTAAATAAAAACTCACAAAACTTAAGCAATCAATGAAATACAATTCAATAATTATAATAAAATTTGTTAAATTAATTATTTACTAGATTTAATTAGTTTATTTGCCGTGCACTATATAGAAAATATTAATTAAATTGAGATGCAAAAATTTAGCAACAGTTTAATGTTAAGGCGAAAATCCAAGTTAAATAAAAACCAGAGTTTAAGAAGGGACCAATAAGCCAAAAATTCTCTCTGGTTTTGAAAATTGGCATTTACTTCTCCTAGCATTTGGTCCGCAAAAAAACCTAACTACCTACGCCTTGGGCGGTTAACATTTCTTTTTGTCAAAAATCAAAAGAATTTCCCTAAATTAATGCTAAATTTATTTTGAATCTAGTTAAATTAATTAAATTTAGTTTAAATCCGGTTAAATTAGGTTAAATTGTATAAACTCTAGGGTTTTGCCAATTTTTTAAAATTCCTCTCCTGATTCCCATTTCCCTGATTGGTCAACCTCTCAATCTCTGATAAAAACTAAAATAGAAAATAAATCTCATTTTTAATTAAAATGTATTCTTAAAACAAGTTTTAGTGTTACTTATAATCAGAGACTTTGTTTTTTGATCCAAAATTTCAATATACTCCCTCTTAAACATCTTAACTCAATTTGATTCATGGTTTATTTTTTAACACAAACTAATTTCTAAAAGTTTATCTGTTATTTTATAAACGCTTATCAAAAAGCTAAATATCTTAACTGAAATCAATGATAAATTTAATTACAAATAATATATTCATATTGCAAATCATTAAATAAATGACAATTACATTTAATTACAATTAATTTTTCCATATTTTTAATTTTTAAATTAGCTCTATTTGTATTATAAAAACCAAAACTAAACTTGATAAAATTTATGCTTGATCTAACTTTATGATTAAACATACAAAAACAATGTATCTGCTTAGGCCTAAGGCTGACCTTGTGGGTCTTTGCAGATATATAGTTTTTGTATGTTTAACAAATTGCATAAAAGCTAACAAACATTTTGATTTCTTATCTTGTTTTTACCACTGATCATAATCTCTTATTTGTATTTAATGGCATTTTTGTTAGATTAACCTCCTCTGTGTTAAAATGATAATTATTTTGGACGTAATTTATGTATATATACAATTGAATTAAAATTTTATTTTAATTATGATTTGAAAGAATGATTATTCTTCTTTCAATTTGTGCAATAAATTTAATCAATTATTTATTTTTTATTGAGATATCGGTCTTAGAACTAGTGGGTGTCG
>JAQFXP010004375.1:0-10791 GCA_034693685.1 Belba bartosi
TAATTTCACATTCTATAATTTCACATGCCTTAAAATTCGGTCCCAACAGTGTGAATTTATAGAGACTTGACTGTATATAGTACTGTATTGTGTATATACTATACTTTTAGACAATTTCAATACTGCAGTTATGATATTTCAAATTTTTAATGTAAGACAAACTTATAATTAAATTATAAACTAATAATTGGGTTTACACTGTAGTGCAAAGTAAAGAATACTTAGATTTAGCTAAATCTGTGATCAAATGACATATATTACAACCCGCTCAACCGCCCAGGCAGATTCTTACTCAAATTAAACTAGATGTGGGTCTGAGGGCAGAGTAGAGACAGATTTAATGGAAAAATGGCTAAAAACAACATTTTTAAAGTGAAGCTAATTAACAGATTTAATACGTCTGTTATGTCTCTGTTTGACTGTAGTGAGTGCAGTGGCTGTAGTGACTGTAGACTTGGTTTGACTGAAGTTTTCATCATTTACGTGAAAGATTGCCACCATTTAAAAGATTCAAATTTAAACTAATGAGTCATTTATAAAAGATTGATAATTATTACTGTTTTACTTAACCTAAACAATACAAACCACTACGAGATTTAATGATAATTGAAAACATTATAGAAGACTATATCTTATATTAATGATCAATAGTATAGATGTATAGATATAATATAAACAGTACTACAAGTTATTGTTACATAACTTATTATTTGTTTGCTTTACTATAATATAATACATTACTATATCTAAACTATTACTACATCTTTATCTTAAAGGGATTTTAGCGCAAACAGTGCACATAAGTCACAGCATCTCATCTATTCAAACCTTTTACTAATAAATGCGGTTTTTCTAATGTCTGGCCTCTTAACCATCAAATGTATGATACGGTGAAAGAAGTTGTGTTGAGTTCGAAAACTTTTGCTGTTTTGCGGAGACACCGAACCCATCAAATGATATAATTTTAAAATTCAAACAATTGCTCAGAACTATAGACACAACTATAGACTCCAATAGAATTTCAGCTCAACTGTGAGTGCAGTTTATTTTGTTGTATTTGTGAGAAATCGGTTCACAAGAATAAGTGCAAAGAATGAGCCGAACGGAAGTCGGACCACAAACTATAAACCGATGATAAGGAACTGGAGTTAAGGTTTTGGAGATATGTGTTGCCATCGATAGAATGCTTCGATTGACAAGTGATTGTAAATAAGTTGTGATTGTATTGTACTGTATATACGAATAACAAGTCATCCAAATATGAATCCGTGGCCACAATACTATGACAATGAGTCTCGAATAGGCAGTAATTCTGTGCTTTGCATAGAGTCGGTGAGAACGCCAATACTAAATCATAATAAGTAATTGAAATTTAATATATACCTGTATATATATATATATATACATGTACAATGTTGAGTATGTTAATAATTTTAATTATATTCTTTTAATAAGCCAAGATAGATTAATTTTAAGTAAATTAAATTAGTTATTATAATTAAGTATTAATGTGATCACCAATTCAAGCAATAGTACTCTACTCTATAATCCTTAGACGCCTAGTATTGCAACCATTAGTTCATATATTAATAAATAGTTAATTAAAATATTGTATGAATGAAATGTTTTGTAAAATACTTACAAATTCTAACAAAATTGCTCATCAAATGAACGAATTGGTTGGTCGTATGCAAAGTCAATGCAATCATTCATACCTACGATATAATAGTTTGTTATACAATACAGAACTAAAGCAATACAGTGTTGACCACATTTTCAGTTAAGGTATTATATATTATTATTGAGTATAATATTTAGACTTCAATTAAATTATTAATCGAACTGAAGAACAATTTTTATTAATTTTAAAACTAGATTCTTATGGTTTACATAATGATTAAAATTGATAATAAACAGTAAATTTTATTATACATATATTATAAATACAATATATATATATATATTGTTTATGTAATTCTCATTATATAATTTAAATGATAATAAATTAAAATTTCTTTTTTAATGATTAATATCGTGCATAGAATTTCATTACATCTTAGGATTGAGTAATTTGTGTAAATTAATTAAAATCTCTAATACTGTAAAAGTTATTGCTTTGTAACGTATTTTAAAAATTCATATCATATCTGATATCCGAATCGGATGACCGGATGACGAGTCAGAATATGCCGATAATGGAAGAACACTCTATTATATTTTTCTCCAACATCAATGATATCGCTATAAATATAAAATAGAGAACAAACATAACGATCGCCATTCCGACGTTCAGGGTCCATTTGAATATAGCTATTGTCAGGATTACGAACATCAGCATCAGAAACAGCAGAATCACCGAACAGATCATTCCTTCGACAGTCGATAAAACCAAACATTATTTCAATCTTCTCTCAGCTCTTACTCTACATAACAGTAGTTCTCGTTTACATACCTTTCGAATTGACGGTTACTGTACCGAAGATGAGAGTATAGAGGAACCAGGGGAACGGTAGTCTAGATTGAATAGGAAGTGAGAGATGGAGAGTTAGACCGGATTTGTTTCAATTATTACAATTTTTGCTAATAATTTATCTAATATTTAAAAAATTAATAAATTAAATATTTGTTTTATTTATTTTGAATTAAAATAATTTAGCAATTGATGAAATTTGATACTGAAGTGTGCAAGAGCATTTAAATAGGAGTGCATTTTGTGTTTCTTCCAAATTTGTCGGCCTTTAAGACATAAAGAATGTTCTTTAGAGCAAACATTTGAAGGCAGAGAATCGAAATCTGTTTTACAGTCGGAAAAGAATATTTTAAAACTGAAAAAAGTGTTTGAATTAGGATTTGTGCACTGGTATGGCTGGCACTGGAATGGCATTGCTAGACATCATATGCTATGTTATGCTATGCTATGCCATTCAACGGTTGAACTGAACATCGAAACGATTTTTATTCGCAGATATAGTCATAAAATACATAAAAAAAAGCTCTTTAATGGTTTGGTTCAATTATTCAAAAAGCACTCAATTGTGTGTTTGTGTTATATATTGTGATAATAATAATAATAACTTCATTTTATATAAACTTCGAATTATATTTTCTATTATTGAAATTCAAGTTAAATTTTGAGTTGAAAAATAACAGACGCTCTGACATCCGGATCGATAGTAAACTCATAGAACGTATTTGATTAAAAAGCTTTGATTAGTTCTAAATCAGAAATTTTGAACAAAAATAAAATCAGTTTTCAGTTCAAACATTTCTTTTAAGGCGTTTTGTCTGAATTTTAGAGTTAGTGTGTATTTTGTGTGATAGCACTACCGTTAGCACTGGTTAGCACAGTTAGCACACGTTTTCTTACTAATATACTTTAGTATTGATTTTTTCTAAATAATATTTGTTCTCGTTAATCAATTTTTCAATATTTCTAAGCTTTTAGAAGATTGTGTTTCGTTTCCATACTAAACAAAAAGAATTTTATGAATTTAGTCGACAAAATGAGTTTCTCTTTTCAAGATGTAATTCAATCAGATTTTGAATGAAATTTTGACTTTTATTTATTTACTCTTTTTTATGATATTCGTCTTAATATAATTTTCACAAAAACGGCTCAAAATTTTGCTTTATTTTTGTAATTTTATTTGAATTAATTTTTAAAAAGAGCAGAAATAAACTCTGATTAATATTATTGAGATGCTAGAATCAAATTAATTTTTTGCAAAAGTATAAATTCTTAGAATTCTTAGTATAGTTTTTACGTCATTCAATATACTATTGATTCTTTTGTAAAACTTTGTCCATTTATTTGGCAAAAATGTTTGTTTTTTTTGGTAAATTTATATATGTGAATATTTTTATGGCAAAATACATTCAATAAAAATTTTAATTAAAAAAATCAAATTTTAAATCTTGTTTGCAATTTTATAGAAATATTAAAATTCTAAATTTGAACATGCAATGTTTAATAAATTAAATTTTGTTCTCATATTTTATTAATTTACGTATACTTTACATAAAACATTAGGTTTTTAAAATTGTAGCAAGACAAATACTAATTAACAATAATATCTAATATAGACTATAAAACAAATTTTAATTTAATATTATTATAACAGTTAACAAGATTTAACAATTTTTTCATATTTTACTTATAAAAATAAAGTACATTGTTAATATTTTAGCTAATTACAAATGATAGTTTCTAAAAATACAATTTTTGAAATTTTTTAAATCTGAGCAATAATGCAATTTTACGACTAATAAAATAATTTTTAAAAATATTATAATTATAATATAGATTTAATGAAAACATTTTCTGGAAAAATGAATAAACAGTTAAATAAATTGAGTCGACAACTAAATTAAAGTGCGTCTCAACTGGTAATTAGAGCGATAAATGTTATGCATAAATAGAGTAATGTAATATAAAATAAAATTTTGCAACTACATTTTATTAAATATTATTAAATATGATTAACATTATTATTTGAGTATAAACTAAAATTTATATTCGGAATTACCCGGTAAAAATATTTTGCACAAATATATGTCTAACATAAAAATGAAAAACAGCAATTAAATTTATGTTTAGCAATATTTACAAAATAATATTATAGATCAGAAACTAAAAAGAAAAAATTACTTAAAAATCCTTTAATTTTCAAAATTGACATTTATTACACTAGCATTTAGTCCGCAAAAAGGTTCTGTCAACAAATTTCAAAGAGTTTTTGGTCAAAAATAGGAAATTGTCTCTAAATTAAATAGTAATTTAGTTTAAAATCAGTTAAATTAACTAAATTTAGTTTAAACTTAGTCATTTTAAAAATCCCTTCTCTAATCTCTTTAGAATTGTAATCAACTTTTTAATATAAAAATCTCTCTTCTGATCCCCTCAAACGCTCAACTTTCTCAATCCCTGTAATAACTATTATTTTGCAAAAAGCTTTTGTTTTAATTAAAAATTCAAAAGTTATAAGTTGAGTGTTTAAACAGCAGTTTCTTAATTTAACTTATAATTAGGAATGTAAAAATATTGTAGAATGTAGAATTAAGGATATAAATGCAAATGTTAAAAATATTACAAATAGAAAACTTTTTTCAAATTCACTATTTTTTTTAATAATTAATAATAATTATTAACCGGTGCATTTTATAAGGTACCATAACTACAAAAATATTTTTTATTCTACTTTAAAAATAGTATTAAAATAATGACAAAATAAAATTCATATTTGTACAATCTATTAATTAACCGGTTACTATAACTACTGTCTTTTTAATAAATAAAATAGAACCAGTAAGTTTTATAACATTTTTGGCTTCTCCGTTAAAATCTTTTACTTAAAAATAATTTTTAGTAAATTTTTAAAATTATTATTAAAAATATTATTTTTAAATTTCAATTTCCTATATTGTGTATGATTATCATGCATGTCTTCTAAAAAATTTATAAAAATAGAAAATATTTGTAAAATTTATTGAATTACTAATAAGTTTAAGCTTTAAGTTTTAAATTTGATAAAAGTATAGAAAATAAAAATCTTTAAAATCTTATTCAAAGCAATCAATTTCCATCAATGACTGTAAGTTTGAACACTCTTTTGGTTTATCTGTAAAATAATTGAAAATTTAGACTAAAATTTGAAGTAAATATTGGGCATATTTTTGGATCATATATTTGAGCATGGTATCTTCATTTCTGGCATCTCTGCAAATAATCGATTATTCTTAACATCATTTGGATTCCAAATGCATAAGAGCTCGGATTGGGTGGAGTTCTAAAGAATTTGTTCGACCGATCAGTTGGAAACCCCATGAAAGTTGACGACTAATGTACCCGAATGTCATGCAAAGCATTATTGTATTAAACTATACTATACTTTAGAAATCGTTCACTTATTTTATTCATCAGATTTCGATTTTATATAACAAATGATCGAATATTTTAATAATTTTCTGTTTTTCATCAAAACTATCGAACATAATATGAAGATATACGAAGCAAAGATGAGTTTTTTTTATTACAGCTTCCATCATTTAAACAATATGTTTGAAAATATTTTCCACAAATATTCACAAATGAAAGTTAAACAGAGGTCGTTGGCTTAGCCGTAACTAACAACCCATTATATTAGACTGTTAACATTACATTTAAGTCAAACCTTTTTAATTATTAAAATATATACTCAAAAGCATTTTACAAAATATTCCTTTTCAATCAACTTTATTAAAATTAAAATCACTTTACGACTCATAATAAAATCCATTAAAACAAAAATATTTATTAAAATACTTTTATGGAATATAATTTATTATTTAAAAAGTATGGCTTTATATTAAGTTAACAATCATATATAATACTGCCAATTGTAAGATGTAAGTATAGATTGAGCCTATTAAATTTATTTATATTTTTTACTTACTAATGTTTACTTTTTTATTCTTTAAATGTATGTTTTTTTATTTTTATTAAATCAAAGTTCAAATTATCAAGACAAATTGTGCAGTTTTTTTTATTTAGACTTAAAAAGTTTTTAAACTAATAAAAACTCTTTTTCGGATAACCGTAAAAAAGTTTAGGCACTTTAGTTGTGCTATTATTATTGATAGTTTATATCATTTAAATATTGATTTTAAAAAATACTCTTTCTAAGATTTCATATGTTTGTATTATTTTGTTTATAAAAAACAAAACAATAATTTTTTTGTTTATATTCATCTATTTACTAATTTATATACTAATAACTGAATTTAATCTTTGTTAATTATCAATATTAATTAAAACATAAAAGAATAAAAAGTATTAATAAATAAATAAAATAATTAATCTTGTTTATAGAGTCAATTTATGGTACTTTTATTTTTCTTATTGTTATTATTTGAACAGATATTTAAAAATAAATTTTTGATAAATTTTAGAAAATTAAATTAATATATTTAAATGTTATTCTAATTTTTTAATACAATCTTTGCCATTAACAGTTTTTAAATTTTTTTCTTGCTTATTTTTGACATATTATTAGCAAAATAATTTTTTTAATTAAAAAATTTTAAGCATAGTTAGATGTTAAAAGTATAATTTTGTATATACTGTACTTGATCTAGTTCGCTACGCTGTGTTGAATTTAATTTAATAAAAATAAACAAATATCAGTAAAATGCAAATATAAATATAATTTAAATCAAAATAAACAACTTTTAATTATATTTATGCAAATATTTTTTATTAATTAAAAAATTTCAAATTAATAATATTAGAGATGTTCAAGGTTTCCAAGCTTAGGGTAAATTTGGAATTAAAAATATTTTCAGTTATTTTAGCTAGTTTAACTATTGTCAACTAACTAGTAAGTAAACTATAAGTTTTAAAAATCAATGCTTGCTTTTTTGCATTTATTATTTTGTTCTTATATTGTAGACCTTATAAGAAACATATTGTTTGTTTAATTAAATATAATAATAATAAAAGTTAGCAAAAATATCAATATTCTATAACTACTATCTCTTGTGGTATTCCTTTAACAAACACTTTAGAAGAGAGTTTTTTAGCTCTGGAATGGAGTCTAACTGACAATAGTTATTGTAATCAATATTTATCAATATATTAAAAATGTTTTCAAACAGGACTAAGCATTACATTCAATATTTGTTTGATTTTTATTTGTTTAAAAGCAAAATAAAGTGAAGAGTACTGTCAATCTGAGAGTACACTGTACTCACCCAATGGTCACATCAAATATATTGCTGCCGACAGAGCTCGAGACGGCCATATCGCCGAACCCCTTCCGGGCCACCAATACTGATGTAATGAGATCTGGAATTGAAGTGCCGGCGGCCAAGAAGGTCAAGCCCATGATCTCATTGGGCATTTGAAAAGTGTTGCCGACGAGGGTCGCCCACCAGACCATCAAATATGAGTAAATAGCTATCCATAAGATTGAGCCAATGAAAGAGCCGGCGAACCACTTCCTCTTCTCCTGTTTCAGTCAATAAGTATTTAATTAAAAACAACAAAAACTCAAAACTTTAGTTTAAAATACAATTCTAAAGAGTTTTAATTATCTTAGGAAACAATTGCCAAAAAAGGGGAATATTTTAGACTAAAATTTCACGTTATCTCATGAAATGTAAATAAAATATATAAATTAATTTCCGCTAAATTAAGTAAAATCACTCAAAAGTATACAAATAACTGATCTCTTTGTTTGGAAGAGAATTCTTTAAATTAAGTCATATTAATGATAATTTGTGGGAAAAATAAATCTTTTCTCAAATCATAATTAACTTGAGATCTCATAAAAGTGGAGAACTTGAAAGGCATTAGAATCTAAACCTAAAAGCAATTGCATATTCCTTCCTATACTCTCTATACTATAATAGTATTCCTCCCAATCCCTTCATATATTGTTTTTGCCGATTATCTGCAAATCCTAAAAATCAATTTGAGTTTTCATTTCCGAACTGTTGTAAACTTAATCGCCTGATATTAAATTGTCAAAAAATTGCTAATATATTAAACATAAGACTATTATTGCTATCTTTTTATTTATGTAATAAAAACAACTGTAATTCAGATAAAATCACAATATTTTAACGATAAAAGCTCTATATTTTAATCCTAAGAGAAACATAAATAAAAAGTGAATCAATGGATGTGTTATATCAAACTCGAGGCAACAATCGTCTGAAATATCGTTTCGTAAAAATATTTATTCAAATAGAGATGAGTTAAGAGTTAAAGAATTTGAGATAAGTTGCGGCAAAAGTATAATAAAACACTTTGACAAACAACTCGACTCTTCCGACTCTCCTCACTCTCCTCACTCTCCTCTCTCTCCTCTGTTCGCATAAACTTATGTATAAACAGTATTTGACAATTACTGCTCTATTGATCATAGCCTTGGGTAGCTTTGACTGCTTTCGGGTTATATATGAGGTTCTGGTCGTTGATAAGACTTACTGGTCGGCGAACATCAGGTAATGTCAGCCATAATGGGAATATAATTGGGGCCAACGCTACGTAAGTTAATTGCTTTCGGAATGACTTGGGCCAAGCCATGTCCAACGGCTCGTCCGGCTCTTCCGGCTCCTAATCAATGCAAATGTCTTTTCAATTCAAATCGATATAAAAGTATGTATTAAGGGCTGAGAGCTGAGGCCTGATGGCTGTAGGAGTACCTGAGTGTTTTGTGCAATTATGGAGCCGTTATATGTCTTATCGCCACTCTCCTGGGCTCGAACAGCCATTTTGGCCGTATGAAAGATACCGTTGCCGTTCAGGTTACGAGAATTATCGTCTTCGCTGCAGTTGATGCAAGTGGTGGCTCCGGGCGGGTGTATGCACTGTGTCTTCTCTGAGTCCGGTCGACCCGGAATTGCATTATTAATCGCCTCTTCGTGTAAGGGATCGATTGAATGGATCATTAGCTGAAGCACTCCCTGACGGAACTTAGAGCCCCCGTGCAGTATAGGGGTCGACATTTTGCGGTTCATCTGAAACACAAATCATTTGTTTATTTAATTCAATAGTTTTGCGCAAATCTAAACTTCCGAACCAGTGGTGGCGGAGATTCGACTTTTTCGACATTAATTTTATTGACTTTCGATCGATTCGTAAATTTTTTCACAAATTTTTCGACGACTTCGTTGTACTTCATAAAAGTGACGTAAGCAGCATACCAGAGCAATAGCATCAGTGCCTCATACCTGTGCCAACACACATTCGAACTATTCGTTAATTTATTCAAAACTAATTGATTGAATTAAATACCAAAATATTTTTGAGTCTTTAAAACAAAGAACTAAAGAGATTAAAATAGCCGAATAAAAGGAGACGTCTCGGAAGAGGGGCCACCAGGTGAGCACCAGTACGCTCTTCGAGAAGATTGCGCACATGGAGATGACGAACAGGATATTGAAGACTGCAGAGCCCACTATAGTCCCAATCCCCACGTCGTCAAAGCTGATGAATACCCCGATTATTGACGTAAATAATTCTGATTTAGATTTAAGTAAAATATATATTAATATTAAAATTTGTGAAAGTGCTCAACGAAATGCAATACTATCTTGTACATACAGTACATGCAGTACAGGACAGTACAGTACATGCACTAATAAAGTTAATTAAATTATTTCCTAAAATTCAAAGTCTCTTTCATTTTATGCATTTACAGTATGTACTTACTGTATAAGACAAAATAAACTTATACTACAAAAATAACCTTAAATAGATTTAAACAATGATTTATAACAAATTTTATTCCATTAACCGGCAAATTAATCTAAATTATTATTTTATTTTGATGCAATGTCTTAATCGGCATATTAAAATAATTTTCTGATATAATTAAAAAGAATTTTTTTCGATAATAAGTTTAGTATTTCTCAAAAATATCTTTGCTAGAAATACATTCACCGATCAATTCTATTTAGGTTTAATATTGTTAACTTATTGTTATTTGAGTAATTTTATAATAATTAATTTTTTATCAATCAATATATTTAGTCAATTTAGTTATTTTTAAACTCAAGCAAGTACAGGTTAATTGATAAAAATTTAATTACGATAAAATTACTCAAATAAATAATAAGTTAAAAATCTTAAATCTGGATAGAATTGATCGGTGAATGTAAGTCTAGTCGACATATTTTTGAGAGATGCGCTACTAAACTTATTTTTGAAAAATTTCTTCTTGGTTATAAATTATAACTTATAATCAAGAAGATTTTGTTGTTGTTGATAATAATTAAATAAACTTATCCATAAAAATATCTTAACAC
>JAQFXP010004376.1:0-10789 GCA_034693685.1 Belba bartosi
TTAAACATTTTCATTTGTTTAGTGGTTTTGCTAATATGTTGAATAAAATTTTCGAATTAAAGTTTAGAGACACGGCTGACATTTTGTTGGCATGTTTAAAGAATTAAATTTAAATATTATTATTATCTCTAACTTAAGGTTTCGAGAGATGAGAATCAAGTCTGCGATCCAATAAAGCGCCTGAAATGCGAAGAGTCATCGACTGGTCTCTACTCTTATCCGTCGTATTTATTTTCTCCGTATGGATGGGCTGCAGACCCATCACTACTGATGTATTGGTACCCGGGCTTGTCTTCGGGTGCTTCCACTAACAATGCTTCGACACTAGCGGCTCGATTATCGGCATTCAAGCCGTGGAATGCAAACAATTTAGGAAATGGAAAGCATTTACCGCCCAATCTATTACAGGTTATGCCTCAAGGATTACAAGGATTGCAAGGATTACAGCAATTCAATAGATATTTACAAACAAACAAATTCTCTTCAGAACCAACTCTACCCCAAAAGAGCGACAAAATTGCAAACAAACGGTACTTTCGGCTAAATAAATAGTTTTGAACATAAATTGACGTTTGATTGTCTGTGCCTTTAGTTTTGATCGATATGTTGAGACCAGCGCTGGTTTGTCGCCAACAAAAACACAAGACTCGACCGCTTTTGTCGCTCAGAAGGCATTGAAGTCAACGGATAAACAAAAGTCTGGAAAAGTTAAGCCATTATTCGATGACGACTCGTCCAGTCCTAACAACTCCGAAAATAGCAATCTTTCCGGTATTTGATTGCAATATAAGTTTCGATTTTATTATTGATTTTAACTAATATTCGATTAATTGTGGAACAGATGAAGAAAACAGTTCAACGAAAAGTAAATCCAAGAAAGTATTCAGTGATTTGGAACTGATTTTAGAAGAAAACAAATTGAGTCAAGACTTAAAACTAAAGATTGTAAACGAAGTGCAAAACATAATAAATAAATTGTCAGCAATTGAGTCGACGCCTCAAATAACTCAAACAACGCATAAAAAGAAGATTTTGAATGAAATTCAGGACAAGAAAAGTGATGAAAGTTTCGATACCTATTCAAAGACAAGCAAACAATTGGATGAAATATCTGAACAATTAGTGCAATCGGTGCCGACATCGGCGCCGAGTGTTGGGCCAGTAGTCTCGTGCTCACCGACACTCATCAAGCGAGAGCCCAACTCATCGCCTCTTCTGGCGGATCCCAAACTTAATTGTGTTCATTGAATATACATTTGTTTATATATTTTGTCGAACAATATATATATATATATATATAAAAAGATGTATTAATTCGAAAAATGCCAATCATTTAGAATGGCATTAAATAATGGCTCCAAAACAGCTCAATATTGACGTTAACCTCTCATTAGTGCCATTAATACATTTGAAACAATGTAATTGACATCAGGTATGAGCGCTGGCGACGACCAGTAATGCCAATTGCGATCGAATTTCGAGTCATCACTACATTATCAACAAATTTAAGTACAAAATACGGAATTCATTCAAACTATTATATCAGAAAATCTCACTTCACTTCACACTTCGTTTGGTATTCAATACATAAATCGTTTTATTATTAAATATTTACTATAATTAAACTCTTCGTTATTTCTCTGGACACGACTCCAACACTTGGCCATCAGTTCGTCATTTGTTTCACTTCTTTCCATCTTTTCGTTTCTGTTTACCAATCGCTTCAATATTTTGTTTAATATTATTATTATTATTATAATTATTATTATTATTAATACGAATCCATTCATTCATTTATTAATGTTATTAATTACTTTTCCTAATGTTAAACAACGCACACATCGTTTCGACGCTATTTTAATTGTCTTAACTTTTAATTTGATTATTTGTTTAAGTTTAGGTTAACTCTAACTATACACTCGTTTTGATATTTTAGCAAATCTTCTAAATTTCCATTTAATTCAAATCAATTGTCTTTTCAAATAGTCACTAAAAAACGATTAATACAATTTGGAGATATTTGGATAAATATGTAAATTATTTTCTGGTTTTAGTCTTATTTTAAATTATAATTTTTTAATTTGATTCAACCGAAGCAATGAATTCGTTAAAAATCTGTTTTAATATTTGAGAAATATTTTGTTGAGAAATAAGTTTTTATAAAAATTATTAAATTTTTAAAGCAATTGATTGCTTAATAATTTGAAAATTAAACTATATATCAGATAATCGGTGCAAATGAAGATATACACAATTTGTACCTAATTTTTAATCTAATTAAAGACAAATATAGAAAAAAAATTGTAAAAATTTAGAACTGAAATGTTTATCACTTTTTTAACTGCATTCACAGTTTGTTATGTTTATCTTATTGTTAATTGTAATCTATAAGTCATACCAAAAATCATCAATCATTACATATAAGGCTTTATTATAAAATAATAATAATATAAAACTTTATTAATATTATTGAGTTATCGAATCAATTCATTTATTGCCAATATTTGCACATTTACTGAATGCTTATTATTTTAGTTTATTTTATATTTGTTTTCAAATTAAATATAAATTTAAAGAAAATTATTTAAAAATGATTATCGAGTGCCTAAAATCAATTTAGGAATTGTATACAATTTGAACATTAGTTTAGTGTCAAATTAAGACAAATAAATTTATCGACATTTCTTAAACTTGATACAAAAATCGCCTTGGTCTTCATCCTTTGCCGTCACTCCAACTGCAATTAATTTCAAAAATAGGATAAAAATCATAAAAATGAATGTTTATTGCATTTGCAGTGATAGCAGAGCACAGATGTTCCGACCGATTGATGTTTGTGAGGGGTTTGAGGACTACGAGGATTAGGTTATCAATAAAGGATTGACTCAATTGTTAAATGCATTTTCAAATTAATTAAAATTTGTTTTAAACGAAAAAGTTATTTGTAAACTGAACTGAACTGATTGTAAAGCTTTATATTACAGAGAATGAATGCATTGATTGACTTAATGCGAGAAGAAGTGGCACTTCTTTCGAGTCAATCATTTGTTGTTGAGTTTATTTGTCAACTTTTGAGTAATTAAATGCGGGTTTTGTAAGATATTAGATATGTTTAACTAAAGTTTAGGTTTATTTTTCAATTTAAGCGCTGCTCAAAGCCTAACATTAGACAAAAGTCAGTGCATATAATGTTTGAGATTTAAGGCACAAGAGTTAGACCATATGATACATATGATATGATATGATATGATATTAAGAAAAGTTATACTCTATTTGGAAAAACTACTGAATGGCAATAAAACTTTAAACTGATTTTGATTGCATTGTTTGATTGCCCGGTGATATGTTTGGGACAGTTGACACACACAGACATCACAATTATGAACGACAAGTAAAAAGCATCGATAGTTTGGAACAATTCTCTAACGCTTTTAATAAATAGAAAATTCTATAGTTTTGTTGAATTGTAAACTTTAGGCACCATTTGGACCCAAATTTTAGGCATTGTTTGAAACTTATTTTTTCCAAACATTAACATAAGTTTAATTATAATTTAATTGTTTTAGAATTCTGTTTCTAAATTATATTTTCTAATTTTAAAAGAATTGTTCTCTAAATACAATTGAATTGTATTCGATTGCCTTCACTTCAATTGAAATATTTTAAAACTAAATAAAAAAGTATTTAATTAATTGTAACAAATCAGTCGATAACTTCATAAATGTATTATAAATTAATTTCATTGTTCGCATAATTCTTGTTTTCAATTGATTTGGTTATGATTTAGTAAATGCCATACTATTCAGAGCTAATATATATACATACAGTAAATATATTTCCATAAAATCTTTTTCATTAATTGGTGTACTTTTTTGTGCATATATTGTAAGTGATATCAATTATTAAAGTCTGCATTTTTCCAATAAAATTCATTTTCTATCAAATTAATTAAAGTTTAATTTATTTTCTACTTATCATAACTAATAATATTCTGTATATAAAAAAGTTATTATTATTATAATTATATTAATATTAATTAATATGAAAACAAATAATGTGTCGAATTCTGATTGTCATTCATTATAAAATAATTAAAATATAATTTGACTAAAACTTCAATCGCTATAATCATAATTATATTAACAAATTCTTGTTTTTAGTACTGGTTTAACAAAATAGTATCAATAAAATCTTTACATGCTATTTTGAGAAATAATAATATCATTAATCATTCGTAAAAATGTTGACGAATGACAGTAATAACTGTTTCGATATATAAACTGAAAATCTTTTCATAGAATGACTTAATTATTTGAACTGTTGTGAAGATTTTGGAAATTCTGTCAACAGTTAAATATAAAATATAGAATTTGCAATATATTGGCACAGATTTAATAGAAGAGCTTTCAATAAGTCGATGGAATTTCTATTTTATTTTCAATATTAGAGATAATTAGAAATATAATAATAATATATTAAACTATGATTTCCTTATAGAAAGATATAAAGTATTGTTTTGGATACGAAAATCTAATTTAAAAGACCTAGGCAATCAAAATTATTTTTACAAATTTATTATATTTTGAATCTTTAACAAATGCTAAATTCAGTAAAAGAAGAATTAAAATTTTTGCAAAATTAGAAAGGCGAAAAAAATAATTTTTGAAATTTTTAATTTTCAATAGAAAAAAATTGAAAATTTCCAAAATGTTAAATAATTTATTAATTTATATAAAGCTATTTAAAATAACATAACTTTTTTATAGATAATTATATATACAATCATATATATTATGTTATTTTATATATATTCTATATACTGTATATTATATAGAATCTAAAAATCTAGATTAAAAATTGGTAAAATGAAAAGAAAATGCAGAAGAGATTATTTTGTAAAAATGGTAGAAGTGCAACAAAAATTGGTTGTGGCAATAACTAATCAGACTTTATTTTAAAAAGCTAAAAATGTTTTATTCTGACACAAATTGATAATATAATGTATTATTTATAATAAATAGAGCATTGACAAATATGCATTTAACGGACCCTTTTAGACACTAAAAAGGCACGAAAAACATCAAAATAGGCACTTAAATAGATGCTAAAAAATATATATTGTTTTTTCCATTAATATTACCAATATTAAAAGCATTTGTTTTTGTATAAAACATCCCAAAAATTGTGTTGTTTTCCTTTGTATAGGTAATAATATAAAATGAATATTAACTGACTGAATTTAACCAATACTTCAATACTTTTACAACATTAAAGTTGTAATGTTAATGTGCACCGGATAATATCACAATTCGATTTTATCAAAACTTTTTTAACTCATCAAACAATTGCCAAAATCGAGTTTATACTACAGACAGGTTCAGAAATGTGTGCCAAAATCGATGTAGAAATGGCTGCATTCAAATCAAATCATTTTACGGCTATGTAAGTCAACTCGTGTTTTGCAATTTAAAGCGTAATATTAAAAATGTATGTAATAGTGTTCGACGGCCTTCAAAAAGTCGAGGGGCGAGGGGTACCTTTTCTCGGATCAAATGCTAGGGAGGAGGTAAATGCCAAATTTCAAAATCAGGGGCATTTTTGGCTGATCTCCCTCTTTCTCGATCCCTGGGTAAAGTTTAAAATATGTTTGGATTAACTGAGAAATACTTTTGGCGAAACGCACATATTTTTGTACCAAACGCATATTGTCCAGATGGATTTAGGCTAGTTAAAGTTAAAGGGTTTATAAAATATAAGTTAGAAAAGTGCTTGATTAAATTACGGCTAATTAATAAACATCGGAAAAATAATACCTAAAAACTTTTAATTGTTTCACCAAATTGTTTATAATAATCAAATAAAGTGCGAGAATTAGATTCATTTTAACTTAGGCTTTAAAATCATTTAAAACTGAATATTAAACAATTTAATAATTAATAAAATTTTAGCCTAAATAAATCTAATTCTCGCACTTTATTTGATTATTATAAACAATTTGGTGAAACAATTAAAAGTTTTTAGGTATTATTTTTCCGATTAATTGGAGTCTAATGACAAAAAAGTGATTAAAATCTGAAACTGAAAGCATAGAAAATGGTTTTAAATATTTTATAATTTTGTGCAAAAATTAAATCAATAAACAAATAAATTAATTAAAAAATGGTTTAATATTTAAATTATATAATTTTATCATAAATTTTTATTATGTATTAATGAGCATCAGTTCCCATACAAATAGTCTAAATAAAGAATAATTCAGTTTTCAAAAGGACAAAGAGTACAGAAAACAATTGAATCGCTTTTTAAATCTTTCAATCTTTAGCGCGATTTATAGGAAGTCTCCACTGAGTCGAGTGGCGACACAACACTATAATAATTGTAAATTTTATAAATATTTTATTACAAAACCTTCGATCAGATGACAACTTCCAATATATATATAATATATTTATAATTATCTTAAATATCGATTCAATTTATTGTTGTTTTTCGCGTCAATTATTAATTAATTATATATAACCTAAAGTAGAAAATCAACTGCCGGTCAACTCCGCCTCTTCCTCGTCGTCCTCATTCTCCCGAAGCCACGTCAGGAACCGGACAACGCTTTTGACGGCAACTGCCTTTCCGGCGCCGATGTTCTCATTCTTTTCCCATTGAAGGAACGCGTCGTGAGATATGACTGAATTGTCGTACAATTCCTGGAATATCCGCGTCAATAGGTCTATAGGAATGGCATAGAGTCAGACATACTGAGCTATACACATAAATAGCGGTTAGGCATACTTGGCGGGTGCTTCAACTTGTCTATCAGCTCTTGAAGGACAATGAGCGCCTGTAGCTCCCGATCGGCTTCTCCGCCTAAAAACTTGCTGAGAAGTGGCGAAACAATCACCAGATATGCGGAATCTAATGAATATGAATGCGTTTCGCTCTCATCTGCCGGCGCTGCCACACGAGTACAACAAATATTCAATTAATTCGATTTTCAAACTAAACTAATAATGAAGACACGAAAGACACGAACCGGTAATACATCCGCTGATGACAGCACTAAATAAGGCACTCGTGAACCTGTGGTCAATCGTATCGCTTGCGTCGAAGTGTTTCTGCTTTTGAATAATGGTTTAGAGTTTAGACATTAATTGAATAGATTTGTGCCAACACTTACGGATATATAGTTCTGGATTTCGTCGTTTGATTTCCTTTGATTAACGAGTAATTCCATGTCTTTTACAAACGATTCCATACTTTGTTCACAATTTGATGACTTATTCGGCGCTTTCGTTGTAAACTCAACGCTCTGTACAACAAATTAGTTAATTATTAAAAATTTGAAAATAAGTCAATTATTAATATGAAAATAATTACAAGTTTTTCAACAAAATTTTCTATGTCTTCGTCGGCCCTTAAAAATTCCCTCCAATTCAAGTCCGAACTAAACCATAATTCGTTTGCTTTGCTTTCAGACTAAAAGTATAAATTGAATATAAATTCGATAAAATGTCAAAACATAGTCAACACTTACTGTGCATTTCGCGACCGCTAATAAAATTTTTGCAACAAAAGTAGAACTCTTTTCGGGTTCGCAAAGCTTCGCCACTTTTAATAAAAATGTCTTTCGATTTGCGCCTAAATTTACAAAAATAGGGGCCAAGACTTCCCCGATATAGTCCCAGAGCTTTGGAACGTCTAATTCCATATCTATTGCGAACTCGAGTATTGAACCCAACCTTCAATTCAATCAATAAATAATTGATTTAAATAACAAATAAATAAATAAATCGACGACTGATTGGTTACCCTTTGTAGAAGTGTTCGATTCGTATAATTTTATTACTAATTAAATGAATAATAAGTTTTCCGATACCGAAGTGATCGGATTGACTAGAGATGTCGAGCGCGCAGTTGATTGCAGTCGCGACATAGATGTGCGCATTAGAGTCGTTGCATAAGTTGGTCACATCTATAGTCGGGTCAGACAGACCCCCGACATTCAGATACTCTTTGATGGAAACCGAACACTTCACCTCCAAGTCCTTGTCGGCTATATTCGATCCCTTCAATGGACTCACTTCAAGGTCAGGCGTCTCGCGACGCATAGAACTATTCCTACTGTTAGGAGCGCTGGCCTCTCGACTACCGCTTCGACTACTGTTTTGAGACATCATGTTTGGGTACATTTGAGTCGATTCAGACGGAGATTGTCGTTGTGATGAGAAACTTCGCGCCAGATTAATCGCATCTTCGCGTTCCACACCTCTTGGCCCGCCCTGAGACCTGCCTCCGCGCCCCGATTGCTGGTAAGTGTGCTGTTGATTAGATCTACCTTTACTCGAATCTCGAGAATGAATATTTGATCTAAAAATTCAATTTATTATTAATTCAGTAATTAATTCAATCAATCATTCATTCAATTAATACTTTTGCGACGATTTTCGGCTGTCGTTCCCTTCGAGTGGAGAAAATCTATTGACCTGTTTGTCATCCATTGCAGTATACCTGGATTGCGAGGTTTGAGCGCCACCTCGACTGCCCAGAGACCACGAACCCGATTGGGGCCCCAATTGCACGTTATCGTGATTTTGCTGTTGCTATCAATCAATTTAATACAATTTTAGTTAAATTTCTTTATTTAAAAAATTACTAAATATTAGTCAAATGGATGATCAGAAACGAGGAATTTTGTCCTCAAATGAGTCAGACAGGGATAACGTTCATCATATCACCACAATTATCGCCATTATCTTAGTAAACATACCATTGTTCGCATTTTCTGCCAATCAATGTTAGGCTGTGCCGCGTTCTGGCTCTTCCGACCGCTCACTGTTGTCCACTGTTCAGCTGATTCGTTGGCCTGTCGTCCGCCGCCTAATAATCGAAAATAGTTTATGCAATTGCAGTCATATTAATAACTAATTCATTTTTATTTCTATTTTCAATTTAATTATACAAATCATAATAAGAAATGAAATTTTATCTGAAAAAACTCAATTAACTTATTTTAAAAATAAAAAAGTGTCTATTACTTTACCGAAACATTAAATTGCCAGACTACACCCACACCAATTGATTACAATTTAATTGAAATTTTGTAAAAATAAAAAATTATTTTCAAAAGTTATATTTATATGATTTAATGATTACCGTAATCCCTCACAGTTTAGTATATGCACATATATAGCCATGCTAAAAGATTAAATTTTGCGCTAAAAATCACAATTAAAAGTTGTACTAGATGTAAAAACTTTGCTATAAGTAAAGCAACAAGTTGATTCAAATAATTGATTACTATTTTTAATTTTTAAAATTTAATTATCAAAAATTATTTGAATAAACTATAACCAGAGCAGTTGCTATGTTTCAGAATTTATAATATTTGTTGCTTGCTCTTCCTGTGTAGTCAACATCTATAAAAGAGATATCTGCAATGTCCTATAAGGTCACCCTTAGGTCACTGCAAATACACGGTTTGTTTGTTTGTTTAATAAAGTTTTGTGTTAATAAACAAATGTTAAACTCTGAAACATATCGAAACTAAGTCTCTAACTAAACTTTATTAAGTTAATGAATATATAAACTTTTTACTGCCATTTATAAGATATTGTATTATATATATATATATATATTTTTGTTGTTTATTTGTAGTGAACGAGTCAACCAATTACGCAATATAGTAAGCGCAGTTAAAGTTGCCATTGGTTGAAAGCAATTTGGCTCAAATTAGCTCGCTTATTGGTCAATATGCAGTTGGCTCAGAGTGCTAGCACTAAAATGTACTGCGAGCTCAGAGGGAACATTTATTAATTTCGGAGATCTTTCATTATTTTGTCTATAACTGTAACTGTTTTAGAGTTGAAATCAAACGACGCTCTCATATCATAAGCTATAATATAAAAATATTATATTGAGTTTAAAACAGTTATTAAATTGAATTGAGAGGGAAGGGAGGAAAAGATGTGGCATTTTGGACTAATACAGTAGATTTGGAATAAATTAAGTTTAGAACACGTAGTCAAAGTAACTTGAAAGATTACAAACAACGTTTGCATTATACTGATACTGTAACAGGACTACACACATAAGATGAAGTTTAGCTTTTATGTACTTACATGTACAGTCGGGGTTTAATATTAGCCAAAAAATGTTCTAAACAACTTATCTCAAATATTTCAAAAAATATATTCTTGAACTAATTTTAAAAAACACGACTGTAACTTTAAATGAGAATAAATATTACCGGTAGTTTTTAAAAATATGTTCAAAGAACAAATTTGTAATAATAAAAGTTAAAATTTAAAGATTAAATAATAATAATATAAAATTTAAGACAATTAGAAAAGTCATGTAATTATAAAGGTGAAACACATGCTTAAATTTATTTTAAACTTAAATTTTTATTTATCTCTAAAAAATTGTTTGATAATAAATTTATATTAAAAGAAGTGTTTATGAAAATTATGATAAAATGAGCTTGCTAAGATAATAGTTGAGTTTATCTGTTTAGAAAAATAAATTCTGTTTATTATCAGAGTCTTACTAAATGCACATTTAAATGAATGTCTAAATCACTGTTACTTTTAAGTCAAGATATAATAACGTTATAATAAAGTGAAAATAATTTTGATTTAAATTTTAATGACAATTTTTAAACAATTTTTAAACTGAAATAATAGTGTTTTATCTAATGCATTTTTATTTTAATTTTTTTTTATTAATTTGTAAATTAAAAAAATCAAAGTAAATGAATAAAAGTTAAAAAATATTTCTAAATAATTTGTTTTAAAAT
>JAQFXP010004377.1:0-10788 GCA_034693685.1 Belba bartosi
GACCAAATGCTAGGGGGGGGGGTAAATGCCAATTTTCAAAATCAGGGGGGATTTTTGGCTGATCCCCCCCTTCACAACCCCTGCATAAAACTAACACATTAGACGTCCATTAAAAGTGGCTTCTAATTGGCTTCTAGGGCTCTTCTGTGTATGTTTATTAAGCAGTTAAAGTGTTAATCAACTCTTGAGCTATGAGATGTGGCCACATCTGAATATAACTTTAAGTTAGGATTATTATTCAAAGAGATAATTGTTTGACCTAACCTCACAGCTCTATATGTATTATATGTATAAATGTCAAATATATTAAGTATTGCAATATTAATATATAAAAATAATTTACAATAAAAAATGATTATTATTTTAAGTAATAAAGTAATATTTAAGTAAATAAAACAAAATAAAAAAGTAATCCTATTTTTTTTAATCCAGAGAACAAAATTTGTCACTACTTTGTGAATAAGAATAGAGGAACAATAGAAGAAAGAAAAAGTAAAATTATAATATTCATAGCATTTTCACTTTTAAATGAAAAGTTTAACATTTTTCAAAACTAAACCAAAACTACATTTGAAAATAAAAAGGTTTTATTCCACAGTCTATTGAATGAGACGAACGCCGTCTAAAAACGTAATGCATTTACACTTCAGAATCAGTCTATTTAACTGTATTCCTGACTCTCTCTCTCTCTCTCTCTCTCTCTCTCTCTCTCTGTCTCTCTTGCTCTCTCTGTCTCTCTTGCTCTCTCTCTCTCCTGCTCTCCCGTCCCTCTCTGCGTCGAAAACCTTTCAAAGCCATACATTTGTAGGTATTGTCAACATTTGCATTCATTTTATGCACTCTATTGTTAACTTCAATAATACATTAATATTAGCGTTCATTCAAATGCTTTTTAGTTGAATTGAGGGAAAAAAGGAAAAAATTAATGCATTTACACAATTTGTATAGAAAGGCCTAAAAACATAGTGGCACTGTGGTATTGTGGCATTGTGGTTTTCTAACCAGACATCAAAACTTATGTAGTTTATAGAGTTTATAATACATAATGTGTTTTTGTCACCAAAAGATTGTTTCATAAACACAAAGTCTATTAACCCCCTATCGACTCATTATTAGCCAAAAATCTCAATTATGTTATATTTTTCTCATATTATAATTGCTTTTATGTTCACCCGTTCTGTCAGAAATAAATCGGGAATTCATTCAAACATTTTGTACACAAATTCTCTTTAAGGACATCTCGATTGATAAGAGAGAAAAAATGCAACTTTTCCTAAATCTATTGATAAGATTTCATGTTTTAAATTAAATCTAATGTCAAAAAATCAATTGATAACTGAATGATAGAAATGATTATTTCATTTTGATTTGTTTAAAATTCTGCTAATAATGTATTTCTACTCTTTTTTAATTAAAATAATTTTTGATTTTATTATTTTGAAAGACAAATACAAATAATTTAGTTGAGAGAAATCAATGCATTTTTGTTGTGTTACTAACTTTAGGGCAACATTTCGTGATCAGGAAAAACAAATGTCATTTCAATAAAACAAATCTTCAAATGCAGTAAAACTGCTTTTTTCGAAATATATTCTTAGATTACATTACGTTTAGACTATTTTCTCTAAACTGATTGCGTGTTTAGTGTTTACATTCTTGTTAGTTAAGTAAGTTTTCAGAATTGCGTATTTGATTCGTTTGATTAGATGGGAGGCCTGGGAGGAATGGGAGGACATAATTGTGGAAATGATAAAAAACAATTCACTCACTGCTCATCTCAACAACAAACCGATGAAATGTTTGTTTAATCTTCCGAATACACACTCGAAATGTATCATTGATTCTGTTAACTCAGATGTTATAATAAGACTAATTTTTATATCAAACAAAATCTTTAAATTCAGTTTAACTACAGTTTTGTCGTATATATAATATATCCTAAAAAACAGTTTAAAATTTTCAACTACTCTAACACTAATCAGTCGAACTAAACCTTCAATTTTTCAAATCTAATTAAATGGTTAGTTGAGACAAGAGGTTAGAGACGTAGTGAAGAAAAAAACATCAAATGACTCGTAATGATCGGTTATTGAAATTTCAAATTTTATTTATAATCTAGTTAAAAATTGTTTTGAATTATTAAAAAATTCATCATTTTTATTATCTGACAAATAACGTGATTTGAAACTATTATTAATTTTTTTTAGTTTTTCAAAAAATCTAAAGTTTATTCACTTTTTTTGCTTTAAATTTTGGATAAGATTGTGAGAGAAGGGAAAAATATTTTCAAAAATATATTTATATTTACTATTAATAAATATTAAGAAAACAAAATTACAATTTATATCTCGGACTTAAAAAATGAGAAGATTTTAGTATAAATTTTAAAGTTATTTATTTATATTTTCAAAATTTATTTATTTTGAAAACTATTATTTTCTTATAAATTATTTTAAACTTATTATTCTTGTATAAAAAAAGAAGAAATTTCTGTTTAGTATTAAATTTGGAAAATAATAACAGAATAAAAAAATCAAAAATTATTTAATACATTCGAGAAAACAAATGAATAGAAGAAGAAGATTGTGTTTAACTTGTTTTTTCTATTAGACTATTATTAGCGATCATTAATTTATATGAAGCGCTACTTTATGCCAGAAATTGATTGTTCAGTAAAAATATTAATGTTGAAAGAGGTCGTCGAAGAGAGTGAATAATTTAATACTTCTATAATATCTTCTCTTCTCGTAATACACAACGAGATTACGATCGGCAGAACTGATGCACAAAAAGAATTGAAACCTACGTACAGTAAAACCGCATTTTTATGTACAAAATATATACAAAGTATATAATGTTTTGAAATCAATTTTTCTTGTTTTTTTGTTTTGTGTTTTTCGATTCTCTAAAACAAATTATTTTTTCTTGTGATTAATTAGTTTTCCCAAATTTGAGGTCATTATGAATAGCCATTACATTTGAACGGTATTTACATTAATTGATTGGTCTATTCGAGACGTTTTTGTGTTATTAATGCAAAACAAATAGAAATAAACAAAATAACAAATTTGTGTTTACGATGTAGTGATGCTATTAATTATTGAGAGTTTACTGTATTTTTCGCTTTTCTTATGAGTGTATTATCTCTTAGGCTATGGTTTGGATGAAAAAACATATTCGAGAAGAGAGTGAGCCTGAGTGCGAGGGGAGAGAGAGAGAGAGCAGGAGAGAGAGCAGAGATACAATGGCTTTGGGTATAAATGCCTACAAAGTGTCCGATTAATGATTCAAATCATGTTCACGATTAACAGTGTATTTATAATAGAATAATAATAATAAATTTGTGAAACAAATAGAAAAACTTTGATTTTATGCTAACATTTTGCGCAACGAATATAAGATTGAAAAATGTTTTGCGCGAAACACAAGAGAAGATCGTTATTACGAATAATCGGTTCACTATTTTCTTCTCTATAGTCACGCATCTGTCAAACACAATGAGTCCGACATTTAATTTATTTGATATTAATTCAAGAATAAGAAAATATTTTTATTATAATATATTTTTCTCGCTTTCCGTTCGTTTAGATTGAATTATAGTCTCACTTATGATATAGAGTGAGAATGTTTGGCCAAATTTTATTATTAGTTGAAAATAAGGTATTTTCATCTTCTCTTGTGTTTAATGCGGGAATGCCTTACAATAGCGGATGAGAGAGAGCACTGGCAAAGCACCGGCAGAGCACAGGCAGACTAAGTGCGTTCTCTCATCGTTCTCATGGATATCAAAATTGATTTCAAACCTCATTATAATGTTAGACATTCTTATTATTTTCTAATTTTAAAGCTAAAACATCTTTTTCTCTTAAATTAAAAACAATTATGTGATGTCTATAAAGAAAATTGCTTTAAATAAATGCTTTAAATATTCATGAAATTGCAAACAAAAGTTTACTTAATTTTGAAATTTATTTTAATGTCGAAAAACTGATGTTTTGAGTTTGAATTGTGAGAAAAATTGCAAACTTAGAGACGATTTTAAGAATATATAAAAATATTTTGAATTTTTAAACAAATATTTTGTGTTTGAAATTTAAACTTTATAATAAAATTAATTTTTTAATACAAAATTTAACAAACTAACTTGAAATACAAATAAATTTAAATTAAATTTAGTTCTATCAAAAAATAAATTGGATATGTTGACAAAAAAAATAAATTTTTATATTTAGGGCAAAAAAATCTTCACTCGAATGTAACTTTAATTCCCCCCTAAGTTACCTACTTTTACTAGACCTTTCCTCTCCTTCTCCAGAACAGCTCTAATATTATAGTTGTCTAAAAACCTAAATACAATTCAGACATAAATCCAAATCCAAACTATTATTTATTTGAATTTAAATTTCTTTTCTATTACTACTTCTGCTTCAATACGAAAGCAAAAACAATACATAAGTTATACTCAAAGCAAATGCAGGGAAAAGGGAAGCAAACAATAGATGCTATGGATTATAGCCGCAGGCATGACATGAAAGATTGGATTCATTTGCTAATTATCATAACAATTGAAGAGCTAATAAAATATTAGAAACTTAGACACAATATAATACATTGAATACATTGTATATTATATAAGACGTAAGTCTGGATCACAAATAGGGAGAGAGCGGAGAGAAGAGACTATTGAGAGCTTATTGAGTCTATTATTTCTTTAAGTATTTTGGTTTTATGCCAATTGCGTGCAAAACAATTTCAAACAATTTTTTTTTCATAAGTGTTCGTTCGATATATAGAAGTAAAAAATTCTGTGCATAAGAGGGCTGTGAGGGCTGTCGGCGATTAGCTTTTGTGTGCATTGAGTGTTGTTTGGCATAAATTATTGGCTTTCAATTTAGATGATTATAGCAAACAATGACCTCATCTGATGCTCGGCTCTATCACTACAGTATATGTAACTAAAATTAAGATAAATTTTAGTAAAACTTTGTTTTAAAAAATCTTTGTATAACTTAGTTATTGTATGTAAACAAAAATTTGACACAAACTCCAAAACCTGCAATTAGTCGTGACTTAGAACTGCTGACAATCAATAAAAAGGGGGAATGGGTTTCGTTTGGCATTTTGGACCAACAATGCTACTTTTAGAATGTGTGCAAGTAATTAAAAATTTAAACAAGCTTTTAATTATAGTAAAAATTGTAAAGGTCAAACAATTATTAGGCAGATAATTTTAATATTTGATATTTTTTATTGTTAAATAAGTATAAACCGGATTTAACATTAATTCAGGAATAAACAATAGAAAAAGAATTTTTAAGTTAAGTTTTGGAAAAATTTAAAAATTTTTAATTAGCTAAACACACTTGCACATCTCTAATGCTGCTGTAAAAGATGCTTTGCATAACAAGTCTATTCAAACCTGAGTACATAATTGTCCGCAACTCAACTCAACTCAATTCAACTTATCTACAGTTTTAATGATAGTTATCTGATCTTCATTTGGAACAATCGTTTACAAACCAATCAAAATAGGATTCAAATCAGGATTTGAATTAATAATTATTTTATTTTCTTTATTTTGATAAACGAATAAAAAGCTCTTGTCGTCAGAAATCAATTGATTTAAGAAAAAAAGGAAAACTTTTTGACATTTAGTTTTAGAAATTCATTAATTTTTATTTTTGCAAGACATTTTTGTGTTTGTGCTTTTTGTTTTGTCAGATAAGATTAATTTATTATTAACTGATTTTTAATATTCGCACTCTTTTTACAGAACTTTTTATTTATTGATTTCGAAATATACCCTAATTTTGAAATTATCTAATTATAGAAATTGTAAAATAATTTATAGATTGGTTTTGAATGGTTTACAAATTGAAACAAAAAACATATAAAAATTAATTTTAAAAATAATTAAACAGTTAATTAGTTTTTATATTAAAAATTTTAATATAAGTTAAAATTTATAATTTTGTTCTAATGTGCGCTTAAGTGCAATTTTCTCTGACTGTAAATAAAGAGAAATAATTCAACAAGATACATTGACCATAAAATTAATTTTATTATAAAGGTAATAATAATAATAAACAATTATACTAATCGTTGCAAAAGTCTTTCTAATGCACTGTTATAATAAAATTACTAAATATTAACAATAAAATCTCAGAGACAACATTAAACTAAATAAATTAAACATGTTAATAGTAAACAAATAATAATTTTTATTGCAATCTATTGTGTGTTAATCTATATTTAATAGCTTAAGAACTAAACATAAAATTAATTATTGATATTATAATTTGCCATTTGGTTAAACTGCCATATTATACAATAATAAACTAATGTTTAAGCTCTAAATTGTAAAATTTGAAATTTTTAAATCACCAATTTTGTTTAAACATTAAATATTTAATTAAATTAAGTAAAATGTAAACTTTATTTACCGTGTTAAAATTTTAAATACAAAGTACTAATTCAGCCCTTGTTTGGTTTGTCTTTAGGCAAAAATATTTTTACAAAAAATAATGTCTTTAATAATAATAAAAATCTAAAGAAAGATAACATTATCTTTGCTAACTAACCAAAATACAGTTCGACTTATTGTTGACAAAAAACTTTTTAAATCTTATTTTAATGGGAATTAAATTTAAAATAAAGGCAATTAATTTGTGATCTAATCAGTAAAAACAGAGCACTTATTGCGAGAATCTATTTCTGTAAATAAGATCAGAAAAGAGACGGTTTTAGAAAAGGTTAGAAACAAAACAAAATGCAAAACAAAACTCGAAAAAAGTTATACGAAAAGGCGTTATCTCTTATTAATCAGAAAATTCTTTGCTTCCAGTCTTTCAGTCCTTCTAATTGATGGCATATTTCGCTCGTTCTCTGACTTATTGTATGCAATCAGACGAACACTAATTAGTACTAAAAGTCGAAACTATTTTATACGACAAAAAATATTGCGAAACAAACATAAAATCTTTGAATTAACTGAATTGCAGTTTTGAAAGCTTTTAAAACTTGTTTTTATTTTGTTATTATAATTATCTATAAATTTAAAACACGTATCGATTGAATAGGTATTTAAAGTTTAAGAGTTGTTTCGTTTTAAATGTTAATTAAATCTAAAGTTTAATCAAAAGTTAAATTAATTTTTTTAATTCAGTTTTATTGAAATTTTTAAAACTTAAAATTTTAATCAAAAACATAGTTTTGAATTAAACATTTAGAAACATAACAAATAAAATTTGTATCAAATATGACATTAAACTGCTTCGAGAATATTGTATTATCTAATTCGCACACAAATTATGGTTTAGATTATTTGCGATAAATATAATCAATTAATTAATTTTTAATTTCTAAACCAATTAAAAATATTAACAAGAAAGAGTTATAAATTGTCTTAATCTACAAATTATTTTTGGATCAATTTATATAATATAACAAAAATAGTTTATTTAAACATTAAAACCGAATTTTTTTTATAGACTCTAAAAACTCTTAATAAATTGAATTTTTGATTGACTTATAAGAAGAAAATAAATGTTTGAAAAATGTTTTCATCAAAAATTCAATTGAGTAATAGGCGATGAAATCGATTTATTCGGTTGTTTAGTCAGTCGCCACCTCTTCATCAAACCTCTCATTCAGACAATTATTGCTAAACAGTATTACAAAACTGTTTTTGATTATGAATACAAAAAACCATTTAAAACGCTTCTAACAGTCAATAACTTTTGGGTCAATAGATGGTTTCAAACAATTTAATCATTAATTATGTATTTTCACAAAATATAATAAGACTATCAAAATATATTTATATAAAAAGAGTCGATAAATGATAAATTTGGTTCAGAAGCAGACAATTGGTTCCGTTGATTGTCAGACAATATAAAGGAGTGATTAAACTTCAAACACCAAAAGCGCATCTCTTTTACTAAATTGAAGTTTTAGACAATTTGTGTCGACTCTTCTCTTCGGTATTAATGAGAAATTCGTGTCTTATATTACATATTATTCTGACAGCGCTTCCAATTAATGTGTTAATTATAATTATATGTTTAAAACACTTTATTTAATGCGATAATAGTTATGAACATTATATACATAAAGTCTATCAGATATTAATCACTCGTCACTGACTCTGAAAATGCATTATTCGTATAAAACACTAAAAATATAATTTGTTTAATCAAATTCTTTATTACAGCTGAAATTATAGCAATTAATTCCTTTAATCAAGAAAAGCTACATTGGTCAAGTTTTTGGGAAAAAAAATTAAATTTAAATTTTATTCATTACTTTTTTTAATTTATTAATTAGTTTATTCTTGCATTGAATTAAATGAAATATTTGTATATATTTTCAAAATAGTTTTAATGACATATTGAGTGAATCTCTGATTTATTATTTGTTTTCAAATAAAATTAATTTTTACTCAATTTATATTTTTAATTTTACACCAAATATAATCAGAAAAGTAGAATTGGGTAACCAAGGTATTAAAAGGTTAACATGAGTAATTAAAATAATATAAGTGAATAATATAATTTGAAAAAGTTAAAATTTCTTAGACCTTGTTCAACAAATTTTTAAAATATTACAACAGAACACAAATATTATGTTAAAATATATCTATCATAGAATATTTGTAACACCCATTCACTTTTATTAAGATTGGTCATGCCTGATTTGAGATAACCAAAGATTTTTAACTTTATTTGAATTTTACGAAAATAATGATTTTAGGGGATATTTAGCGTTTAAAACAATTTCGACTTATTTTAATTGCTTTGTTTTTTTATTTGTTAAAAAAATACTGTTAAAAACGTAAAGTTTCAATAAAATGTTGAAAAAGTAATAAATCAAAAGTAGACTTAAATACTAAATACACAAAATTTTGTTCTTATCTAATATTATTTTAGTTTAGGTTTTCATTAAATCTTAATTATCTGATCAGTAGTTGATAGGGAGGAGGGAGAGAGAGAGAGAGTAGGAGAGAGAGAGTAGGAGAGAGAGAGAGTAGGGGAGAGAGAGAGAGAGAAAGAGAAATGGAGCAAAAGATCTGTTCCGACATTTGATATTGTGATCCAATCTATTATAATATTAGTTTTATAAAACAACTAATAATTAATGATATTTTTCAAATTAATTGATGAGAATTTGTTTTTTGTTTAATTAGTCCAATATTATTATTATAATGATAAGTTTAAACCGATCAGGAAATAGCAAGCTTTATATAAACAATCTATCAATGTACTTTAAACAACCAATAATATCTTTGTCCTCTATCTTCATAATTTAATCCAAATTATTGTCGATATTGTATATATTTAAAGAAAATCTCAGACTTTTTTCGCCTAAAGTTCTATTAATTTAGAAAACAATTCCAAAACAAATACTATTTTAAGAAATGATTGTTTGTTCAGAAATTATTTGAGAAATAAAATATTGATTATTAGTTTAAAAACTATCATTAATTACAGTTAAGTTAAGTTGAGATAATAGATGAACGCATTGTCGATGACCTCTATATTGGCTTTTATGGAAACTTTGACTTCAATTATGTCTTAAGCATCCAATACGAGGCCAAACATCTAATAGTATTTTAATAGTTTTTTTAGACCTCTGGCTTCTAAACTAATTACTGATTTATTTTGATTGTTTGCCTTACATAACATCGAATTATTTACTTTATTCACTATTTATTATTTGTTTCCAAACATTATTCGCATGTTTTGAATGAAAAAACGATTTATCGTTTAAAATAGATTTAATTTAACTTTTGATTCAATTTTATTCAGTAATTATTAGATCGAAACATCATCTAAAAGTATCTCGTCTATTTTTATATCCTTAAACTCGACAAAATTTAGTCAAATTATATATAACTTAATTTTATATATGCAAATTTTATTTTCTGTAATTGTTATTTTATTGTAAAAAATAATGTTTTTATATAATTGTTGTTATACTGTATTTACTATCATTTAAACATTTTTTACTTTATTAATAAATTAGTTAATTTATTCGAAAATAATTAAGAATATTTAAGAATATATATATATATATATTTAAGAATAATTAAATTATTATAAGATATAAATATTTGACATTTAGTACAAATTCATAACTGATAACAACTGTTGTTCGCCGCACATCCCGACCTACAAACTGATGTCAATCAGAATTTATCGGTTCCTCACTTTGCAGAGAAGAGATCCGTTCGAGTTATCAAAACAAATAGCCTGTCCTTTCGGTTCTTCAGTTATATATACTGTATATATATATTCTAAGATATATGTTCTATATATTCAGTTTAGTAATCAATTTAAATTTTTTCAATAATTGTTTGCATTTATTTGGTTTCATTACTTTATGGCTCAATTTTGTAATATTTTTTGTGTTTATGTTTATTATTAAATTTAATAAATAATCATTTAAATAAAAATTTATAGATTTGTTAATTTAGTATAAATGTAATTTTTAATTTCAGTTTAACCCAAATCATCAGTTTTATCCCAACCCAAAGTCATTAAATTAAACGTTTGGGTAATTGTTGTGTTAAGTTCCCAGAGAGCCAAAAGAGACGCTTTAATTTCAGTGTCTATACAATAAAATCTTACTTTTGGCCAAATCTTAATTAAACAAATATTATGAACAAACTCTTAAAAGACGTAAATTATAATCAATAAATACATAAAATACAAAAATTAACTAAAATTAACTAAAATTAACTAAAATTAACTAAAATTAACTTGCTAAATTAAAACATTGAAATACTTT
>JAQFXP010004378.1:0-10786 GCA_034693685.1 Belba bartosi
ATATTTATATTAGTTTCGAGCGAATACTTTAGTTACATCTCAAGTCCCAAATCTTTTTAGTATTTGTTTCACTGTTTTTCTTATTTTGTATTTTTATTTAATTTTAGTTTTCTTTTCGGCGACACTTTGCTATCACTTTATGTTTGTCTCACTCTATGGCTAACAAACTGTTCTTCTGAATCAGTTGTCTCTCGTGTATATCGGCTTAATATTAGTACTATTTTTTGGGCCATTTTCTGTCTCTCATCTCTTTATTTGATATTTTTGTCTCTTTTTTCTATCCTTTTGTTTGTGAACTACTTTTTTTCGTTATTCACTACTGTTTTGTATTTTTCATATTTTTCATATTTTTGTTATTTTTAATAAAAGTATTTTTTAGTGTTTTGTTTCCGCGTTTTTTTGCCTATTGTTTTAAAATTTTGTTGTTTTTGTTGAAATCCGAGTTTTTATAATTATTTTATTGTTAATATTCTTTCGTATTGTTGGCTAAAACCTCAAAAATCCGATTATTTATTAATTTTTTTAATAAAAATATTTTAGAAGTTTTAGAGCAAAACAATTGGAGTTTTTTTCTTTTTGTTTAATTTTTTGTAATATTTTATTACAGATTTTTGTGCTTTTTTGGAATTTTATTACTATTTTTTTGCTCGGCTTTCGGTTTTACAAATCATGTTTTCGATAATATCAATACTAAATCACATTTAGTCTATAATTCGTGTAATTTATGATTATTTTTAGTTTAAAAGCTATAAAAATAAATAATTTCTAGAAATTGAAAACAAAATGATTAGAAAAACAGAAAAACGAGTGGAAAACGAAATAAAATATTTGAAAAAATAAGTAAAAATCAAAACAAAACAAAACCAAAATGTTATTCAGTTATTAAACATCTGGGTCAGTCTGGCACCTGATCTTCACTTCACTCCTTTCCAAAGTGTTCTACATTTGATGTCAACTTAATTGACAATTTAATAGTGTTTAGTGTTTAGAGTTAGTATAGTCGACACAATTAATTCAAATTCACTTTTAATGTAGAGCTCAGGTTATTTTAAATACTCGATTAGAAAATTGGGCTGTGTCGCTTTTTAAATTATTTATTACTTGTCTTTGGGCATAATTTATGATTTATTTGTCTTTTTTCTGTATTTTTAATTATAATTAAGTCAATTGATTGCTTTATTTAATCGATTTTTGATTTATTTAATTTAAATTGTTTGCAAAACTGGAACTGAACTTAAATAATGTAATTTGAATGCGAGCTAAGACAGGAAGAATGAAATGCTATAAAAACATTGTTAGGTTGGCTTAAAATGAGTGGAAAAACACTGTATTTTAATATGTTTTGTGTTAATCGACTTTAGTCGACTTGTCATTCAAATGATTAATTTTCGCAAATAGCTTACGGATTATAATATAAGTTATTTGAAAATTAAAATCTTGTTTTAGATAATGGATTTTTTGTGCAAAAATTTGTCACAAAGTATATGTAAAAAAATTTTATTATCAAAAAAGTTTTTAATTTGTAGTGAAGTTATGTTTTCTTGGATATTAATTCTGCTTTTATTTGGTTTTCAAATTAAGAACTCATTTCGAAAGTCATGTCGCAGTCATCAAATCACGAGCTTTTCTCTCATTGAGTATATTCTTGTGTTCAGACGTCAGACTAACAAATATTTTTATTACGTATTGTGAATCATATGCAGAAGTCGTATGAAAACGACTCAATCTTTTTGTTTAATAGCTTTGAACTACATTTTTGGGATGCATTCAATCAGTTTTGTCTTTTGTCTAAATTACTATTATTTAGTTCGACATAAGTATTGGTGTTTTATATGTTTTCCCGATTTTTTCGATTAAAATCTTTTAAATTAGTTTGAAGTAAAAAAATGTCTTATTTTTCGGTTTTTTCTCTTATGAATCGCTTTGGAATCTAATCCGTAGTTTTATGTCGAAAATGTTTTAGACTTTTATATATTTCTTCCATTTTTTGGGTTCAGTAATGAAATCCAATCCCTAATCCCGGCCTCGACTTCGATGACTATCTCTTATCTAATGTCGAATTGATGTCAGTTTTCATTTTATAAACATTTTATTTTCGTCGACTGAAATGAATGAAATATTTTTAAAAGGTTTTGATTTTTTGGCAAAAGACTGAAATATGAGATTTTATTTGGAATTTGTTTAATTTGGTCTCTTCTTCAATGTTAGACGAAAACTGTCGCATAAATTGTTGTCTATTTTGTTGAACATTAAACAAATTGTAGATAATATAGAATAATATGGTAGTTGTAGTTGTAGTGCCAATCTGCCAATCCAGCCGAAGAGGGCTCGAATTGGTGCTCCCGTTCCCCCCAATCCCCCCTTCTCTAGTCATGTCGACTTATTGTTAATGTGTTTATCCATAAATTGGTTTATCGTATTGCCGATCGCGTGCTCATCCATATCGAGACAAACAGCACCAGACCTTCAAAAAGCATTCGAATAATGAGTTTCGAAGCTAACGGTCAATAAATGCATATCATATACAATACGACCAAAAATATGGCCAAATGACTGAAGTCTTCTATCAAACACTAACTATGCGTTTGTTCTCTTATTCTTTCATCTCTTCCTTTCCATTCCATTCCATTCCTCTCTCGCTGTGACTATCCTTAGACTTCACATTGAGAATGATATTTGGTTTCACAATGAAATTATTGATTTATTGAGTGAGCACAGGCATAGGCACTAGCACAGTCGCTCGCACAGGCATTGCCACTGCAGTTCACATCTATGCACCACTACTCAAGTCATATCTGGTTTTTATACCGAATTTACTCAATATTAATAACTACTACTAATTCACTGTATATTCGTATTTTGATCTTCATTTCTAAGTCTTGATTATGTAATCATTATTTTGTTATTAACAAAGATTTTATAAATTTGAGTCAAAATGAGTTTATTTTTTGTTAATATATTTAAACATAAAAACAAGAATCTGTGTAATCGTAACAGTATTTGTATGGGTTTTGTACAAACAATGTATTTGCAGACTAAGTGATATTTTTAATTACATTTTAAATTCTAATTAGAGATTCGATACATTTTCAGCCATTTTCTCAAAATTTCGCTCTCTTTTCAATTCTGATCGTCAGAAAAACACTGGTTTTTCGATCAATAAATTTAGCGGTACTTATAATCGGAAATCTTAAAGAATTATTTTGTGTGTTTGCGAAAGACTTTGAAGTTTTTTCTTATAATTTAGTCATTCTGTAAATACATTGAAGTCTTTTTCCTTCTGATAAACTCTTTTTTGAGAAGAATTTTTAATTTAATTTTCGGAGAATTTTTGTATGTTTTTCATGTGAGAGATAGAGAGAGAATCGAAGTAAGCAATCGCTCAGAGCTTTTCAAAGTTGATATTTTGAATCTATTTTTAAATTTGATGAAATATTTTTCTAATTTTCAATTTAGATCAATGATTGAATCCTCTTTTTTCTGATCTTGTTTGCAAAAAATGTTATTATTTATGAATATCTATAATATAATAAATATATTCCTGTGACTCACGAAAAATCAATTTTTAATCAAATTTTGTGTTGAGAACAAAACGGGTTATAATAAAAATTTGATTAACTCTTAATGGTTTTACGATATCTTTTCGCATTACGAACACATTTTTATATATTTTGATTTCTCGAATGAATCGACTATTGCGTGATTTCAATATTTTGATGTAAAACAGAAAATATATATCTTTAGTGAATCTGATCACAAAATTTAATGTAATTTTTTTTGACACAATTTTCACTCGTTTTTAACTAATGATTATTGATTGCCGTCGACTGAATGGTCCCAACGTCTGATGTGTGGCAGAAGTCTGGAGGCAGAGGCAGACAGACATCCAAAGATTGATTGTCTGTTTCCACACAATTCAATTCGATGGCCCAATGCGTGAAATGAAGGTGTGTTCGCCCGCCCGGCCATAACATACCTTTTCTCATCTTTTCGGATATCAGTTCATTTTCTCAGTCTTTTCTTAGAATTGAATTTATTTTCTTTACAAAAATTTATAAATTTTTTCTCGATTCTCTTCTTCTCATAAATACCCTTAAGTCAAATGTTATGAGAGAAGAAAATTCGGTTTTATATAACTTTTATTATAAATAATAGCCAATCATATTATACAATAGAATCTAAGCGAACACTTCATGGCTTTTATGCTGAAATTTGTGCTTTTTTTTCGTACATAAAATTATTATTATATTATATTTATGCGTTCTATTGGTTTGATTTGATTTACATTTTCTCTTTTCTTATTTTTGCCAAAAAGTTTAAAACTTTAATATATTTTATTTTTTCTGTTCAGTCGAGAACCAGTTCCTATGCCTTAAGTCAGGCTTTGCTTCGATATTATTATTATTATTTTGTGCCATAAAAGCAGGTCTTGAGTGACTGGCATTCAGTTTGCAATCAACTAATAACTAACAAAACACATCACCATTTGTTAGGTTCACCCCTCAGACCGAACTCTTCATAATAATAATCGCCAATTCGGCGATAGCTGAAGGCAATCAACGCATTGAATAAGCATTGAATCGGAAATTATGCAAAACTCAATTTTAATGTTTTGTTAGTCAGTTATTCGCCACAACTACTGCCAAATACTATACATTCGGATCCGAAGTTAATGCTAACTAACGATTATTCCACAATATTTTCTTTATTCTCTATACGACTTAGGCTTTGACTTTGACTTCTATTTAAGTTTTTTTTCTTTCTTTTTCTTTTATTTATCTTAGATATCATTACATGTATTTAATTATTTTCTAAATCAATATTTTTTCAAACGCTCTAATCCTTTTGACAAACAAATAGTTCTTTATTTTTTAAACTCTATTTTTTTAGCTTTACGTCAGCATCTAATTAGACTTTGGTTTTAAGGTCTTTTTTATGGTTTAATTTTTGACTTTTATGCATCCATTCGATCATTTAGTCGATGGATAACAAGGGGTTTATTGTATTTACAAAACTCTTTAGTTTATTTCGGATCCAATTTGAAACCAAGTCTTCTAATCGACGACAGAAACGCTTTTTGCAATCGAGTCTAACTGAGCTAATGTCAGATCTTAATCGATGCACATATTTAGTCTGACTTTCCTTTCTATCAGACAAACACTTAAATTATTGTTATGTTCTCAACATTTCTATGTTATCTGCTTTGACTACTTGTGCTGCACAAGTATACAGTATTTGGTATTTGGGTTCTGTTTTTCATTTACGAGTTAGTCGTCGATGAGTTTTTTTTATTGGTTCTGAAGTCTTAGAGTTTACGTCTAAAACATTTTCTTCTTCTCTCTCTCTCCCCATAACTGACTGATGAATGTTTTGGCCATTTCTCGACTCAATAGTCATTCAATTTTTTTTGTTAGTGCTTTGGATATGAGGCACAGCACAGGCACAGGCATAGGCATAGAGTGAGTGAAAGCGAAACTCAATTCAAATGAGTTTTCTCGCCTCCGACCGAAACTTGGTTTTGACCCTAAATACTCTTTTCGGTTGTAATTCATTATTATTGCCTTCACTTCAGAACATATTTCAGCCCTCGGTTTGGCATTTCTTTCGCTCTCAGACTTGCATTACTCGAACACAAACTCAGATTAGTTTTTATATTTATGTTTCATTTTAAACATTGATTTTAAACTTTTGAAACAAATTTTGACTAAAATTTTTTACTTTTTTAATCGATATAATCGCTTCGGTTTAAAACTGTAAAGACTGTTATGTTTTTGTTTGAACCAAATAATTGCAAATATTTTTCGATATTTTGTTCCTTTAGCACCACTTCTGAGAACCATTTGAAGTAAATTATATGAATTTTGCATTTAGTCGTTTCAAACCTATTGCTTCTCTACTCTCCCTCCCTCTCCTTCACTCCCCTTTCCCCTTTGCAACACTTATTACTCATTTCGATAATATGTTTTGCCATGAGATGCAAAACATACACACATTTGAAAAGACCTACACAACAGCTCAAGAACAGCTAAAATGCATTACTCTTTCCTTTTTTCCGCTTATATTTAAACTCTTCTAAACCTTAAACCCGAAGGACTTCTTGTGCTAAACACAACCGACCGAATCAATAGCTGAATTATATGATATGTTAAGCGCAGTAATAGAAGTAATAGTTAGTAGTTGAAGCATAACATTATGTCTTTTAGTTTACACATTGCTGGCAATGGCAGGTGTGTAGGTCTATGTCTGTGTGCGTATCGATATCTTGATGTGTGTTTGCTCAAATCTACAGTACTTTATACTGTATGAATTGGGTAAATTCAACATTGTTTAAATTAATTTTCTCTTAGAATACATATACAGTATATATCAGATAGTATACTGTGTTTATGAGTTATTGTTATTTTGTTGCAATAATTAATATTAATATATTGTTTATATATTGGTTGAGACCTTCTCTTTTCTCAATCTATTTGCAATAATTGCATTGATATTCGTTTAGAATATGAGTTGAATTACTGCCAATATCAGAGTTGTTGATATATAAGGTCATCGAAAAGTTATTTTTGTTTAATTAGCATTAAATTGCGTACAAATTTTTAATGTGTTTTTGTCGCCACTTATTTGTCTCATATTTTTGCTGTCGAACTGATATCCAATCGAAAGCAATGTTAATGAATATTATCTCCATTTCTAATTCATTTAGTACTTTATATTCTAATCGATTGTTAATTGTGTTATTAAAAGACAAAATATTAAGTTTCACATCCATTAGAAGACATAATAATTAATAGTTTAGTCAATTCAAATACCTCACTGTCTGTGAATTTTATTTTTTAATTATATTTTAAGCTAATGTTCGGCTCTAATAATAAACAATATTTAAAAATAGTTTTTATCTTAATTTAGTTTCTATTGCGTTCTAATAGAGTTTTATTTAATCATAGTTTTGCAACAGAAATAACATAATATTTTTTTAATTATTTATATTTAATTGAAATAAAACAACTTCCAAATGAATAAAATAATTTTGTAATACTTTCTAATTATCAGTATAGCGACACTCCTTTTCCCTTCTACTCAATGCCTTTGACCACAAAAACGCAGATTAGCCTAAATTAAAATTTTCGCTTTCACTCGACTCGGATTGAAATTCAGAAAAATTTCATAATATTCTTGTCTTTCTATTGACTGAATATTTGTTTTCAAATTAGGTTTTCATTTCATTGTCAGTGAGTTTCGAGATTGAAATCGATTTTGTCGATCAATAGTTGATTCGCAAAGTTTTCAATTGCGTTCTTAGTTTTTAAAATTAGTTTTAATTTATTTATTCGATTTGATTCTGAATTTTAAATGAAAAGATGAAAAATGTTTTGCAATACGTTTACATTGAAGAATAGGAGCAGATATTGAATTTCTGTTTGGATTACAAAAATAGTTTTTACTCTATTTACACAAATATTTTTTAGACTTTATTCTGTTATTTAAATGTCATCTCTATTCAACTATCATTTTATTTTTTAATATTCTATTTACGACTGAATGAGTAATAATATTGAATTCTGGAGGAAATGATTTTTTCCCTTAAATTCATTAAATATTATTATTATTTGTTAATCAAATGAAAATAAGGGATAAATTAATGGAATTGTTTTTAATGAGTTGTTGTTTATTAATACCATACATACTGTACATATATTAATATATCATACATATACATAGCTATTGAACAAAACATGTGTATATATAGAAGAATATGTCTATTCATTCGTATTCCTCTAGAATCAGTGCTATACCTAATTGGCTCAAACCGTCACATATGAGCAGAGCTTATGTTTGAACACTTCTGTAGCCGACGGCTCATCCCAGGGCTCTCATTGACTTAAATTTCGGCATTTTTCAACTATATTCGGCCAATAATTGCCATTCTTTCTTAACTTTTCTTTCTTGCTTACAATGGGTTTGTAGGGAATGTTCGTATTATATCTTAATAGCGGTCAGACTTAAACTTTTATTTTTAATACTTTTCTCCAACCCTTCCATTATAGTCGTGATGTGTTTCTCCGAACAGATTTGTTCGCAACTTAAATACAATACAGTATTAGAGTTGGGATTCAGTTATGATTTAAGACCTTCACCTCTAAAGACACCTTCAGATCCTGTTCTCTCTTTCGCATTATTCATAGCTAAACAATATCTTCGCTTTTGTGTTAACCACTCTTTTCGTGTAATCTTTTTTCATATAATTCTTTAGCTTAAAAAAGTCACTTCTCTTATGCCTTCAACTTCTCATAACATTTTCCCATTTATTCTATTATTTTATATTTTTATTATGGCTTTGATATTAAATTTTCATTTTTATCCACCAGTTATATGAAATTTACTACATTTTTAGGTTTTTAGTTTGTTGAGAAAGTGCGTTTTTTATTTCTTGTGTGAGCTTTTTGTACGGGTTTTTCATTTTGTTGTTTAATTTTATTTTGTTTTATTGATCTTAAGTTTAATATTTCTTATTTAATTTGTTTTCCGTTTGTTCAATATATTCTTAATTGAGCTTTTCGTATGACTTTGTTTGAAAGTAATTACTAATTAGATTAGTTATGAAATATGTTTTGTCTTTAATTGTTTATTGTTTGATATTTTTAATGGAATTAATTTTTAAAATATCTCTTATAATTATTAATGACTCTTAATTCGGTTTTATTTGATTATAATTTAGAGTAATTTGTGAACAAACTGTGAAATAAGTATCGAATGGATATAATAAGTGCAAAGAAATTGATACAAAATTAATGAAAAACTTATCTATTTTTGTCGTCTCATATATTTTACTTTAGTTTTCGACATAAATTCAATAATAAATAAAAGAAAAGTTTGAGTCGAGACGAGAAGAAAAAAATGAATTCACATCTAATATATTTAGCAATACTTTTTGTGACATTCAGTCGTGAGAATTGAGTTTTTGAAAGCATATTATTGTTGAGCACTTTAGTCACTATTATTATTGACTTCTAAATACTTGCGAGACTTAAAAGTTCGCGATTCGAACAAATGCTAAAATATATAAATCTTATAGACTGTGGAGAGAGAGGGGATGAGACTCTAAACTTCATGCATGCCTTCACTCGAGGCTTAAACTATTGGTGTGTTTTGGGTGTCAGGGAATTGAGAGCCGAAAAAAAAGTTTAGCAATTGATATATGAATGCAATAGTCAAGTCTTGACTCTAGAAATTAAACATTCATTCGCTTTGATTCAGTGTCTGCACACAAATAAACCGTTTTCTGAGTTTGAGTTTTAGGTTTCGGAATCACATTCTCACATATTTTGTCGGTTTAATTATGGAATGAACTTTGTTTTTGCCATCGCTTTCGGCGCTCTTTTTCCAAATTCTTTTCAAATTTTTGGCCAATTTCTCTCTCTTTAGACATTTTATTAATATTTTCATATTTTTTCTTTACCCGGGACTTCACTTTCAACATTAATAGCTTTAATGGTATGTATTGTAAGTGAAAAATATTCAATGCATTTGAGAAATAGCTGCAAATATTTCGGTCATTGGTTCGACATAAAAGTCTTTCGACACTTCCGTGACTTAACGTTAACCGCTTGTACTGAATAAAACTGATTTACAGATTAATGCATTAACTATTAAATCATTGATAAAATTAAACTACTTTTTCGTCTCATTTTTGATGTATTTTCTAATGTTTCTTCTCTTAACTCGAAAATAAAATTTATTCTCTGCTTATCTGAACCGTAAGAATTGGTTAGAATAAATGCAATGAAATATTTTATATGCATTAAAGCTGTAAATAAATCATCGTAATTATGTAACGTATTATTTAGTGTTTTTTGTTTCATTTTTATTGTTTAGCATTAGTTAAGCACAAAAATAGTCATTCATTCCCTTTTTAGTCAGTAATTCAAGTCTTCCATTCGTCTCCATCTCTAGCGTCCCGTTGTTTGAGTTTTTCTCATTTCCAGTCATTTCTTGCATTTAAACAAAACATTTCTTTATGTGTTCTCCGAATAGACATAAATATTTTACACTTTTTTCGGAAAAATTGAATTCCGTTTTAGAGCCTATAAACGGCTGGTTTTGTCTTCCAACTGAAGATAACGAACTCTATTATATTGTATTATATTATATTATATTTCCTTTTATGCAATTATTGTAGTTTTTTGGTTTTGTTTTCCTATAATTTAATTTGTTTTTTACATTTAATGATTTACTTCTACTTTATGTTTTAGTCCAATTATTTGATTAACTAATGCTTTTAATAAAATTTTTAATGATATAAAATTAAATCCTATTTTAAAACCTAAGTCACGATTGCCTTCGAGACCCAGACTTGTGAACTGCAAAGAATGGAAAAACTTTCGATTTCTCGCAGATCTGTTGGCTGACTAAGTTGTATAATCAGATATCTTCACTTTAATATATTTCCACAATTTCCAAAACAACACATAATTTCAGTTCTGTTCTGACATTTCGTAATCACTTTCTCTCATCAATCAAATTGTGTTTTTCAGCGAACAATACAATCCATTATATCATTAAAATAGATTACAAACGACTCAAACAATACATACAATGCTTTGTATCTGTAGTTTAAGTTCTTTATTGATATTAAATATTCAATTCAATGCGAATTTCGATTTGTATTGTTGACTAATTTTTTTAACTTTATTGAGCAATCAATTTATGTTATCTCTGTCTGTCTCTCTATCTCTCTCTTGCTCTCTCCCTCCCTCCCTCCCTCCCTCCCTCCCTCTCTCTCCCCCTT